>JAPJYM010000021.1:635000-904651 GCA_026283605.1 Ganoderma lingzhi | reverse complement strand
AAACGTCTGCCGTGAACGTCTGGGAGGATGAGCGGTTCTCCCAAAAACTCCGGAGCTTCTGCGCCTTCGCCCGCGCGAACGGCTATCGCTTCGCTTGGGCGGATATGTGCTGCATCGACAAGACCAGCAGTGCGGAACTGTCCGAAGCCATCAATTCGATGTACGAATGGTACTCCAGTGCGGACGTCTGCTACGCGTTTCTCCACGACGCCGGCGACAGCGAAGACCCTCGCGAGGGAAACTCAGTGTTCCGCAGGAGCACCTGGTTCACGCGGGGGTGGACGCTGCAGGAGCTCATCGCCCCGGTCGAGGTCGTCTTTCTCTCCAAGGACTGGCGGATGATCGGGATGCGGCGCACCCTGGCTTCTGTCATCGAGGAGATCACCGCTGTGGACGTCGACATCCTCCTGCATCGTGCACCGCTCGACTCCGTCAGCGTCGCGCGGCGTATGTCTTGGGCGGCGAACCGCAAAACCACGAGGTTGAAGACGAGGCATATTCGCTCATGGGCATATTCGGGATCTTCATGGCCACGATCTATGGAGAAGGCCGCCACGCCTTCATCCGTCTACAGGAAGAGATACTGAAGCGAATCCCAGACCAGACTATCTTTGCGTGGGGATACTTCATGAACCCCCTTGCGGCCAGTCAATCGAGCATCCACGACATTGTTTCGGGCCAACATTCGTCGTCACATCTCCTCGCGCAGAGCCCAAGTTGGTTCGCCCGCTCGTCGTCGGTCTCCTCCATCGATAAGGGTACTCTTTCCCAGGGGCTTGGTCTTCCCGTGCAGGGAGGAACGTTAGAGTGCACGGTGACGAGCTACGGCGTGCGGATGCTCCTCCCCATGCTCCCTCTCGAATCACTGGCAGGTACGGAATGGTGGACGCTCCGCTATCTCTCGGACAAGCGCTTCGACGCCTTCCTCGCCTTCCTCGCCGCCGCGGACTCGGACGGCGATTTCTTGGCGCTCCTCCTGCTCCGCCCCAAGGGCGAGACCACGGACCAGTACACCGTGGGGATCGTCCACCCCCTCGACCAGAACTTCGAGCAATTCGAGGCCCGCGGCTTCGCGGTCAAGGGCATCCCCTTCCGTCACCTCCAAGTCCACCGCGCTCATGGACGTCTACGTCCTGAACGCCACCGCGACGGCGTCGCAGCCGAACAAGCGCCTCTACCAGTTCACCTGCCCGTGCACCATCATCCTCCGCCCTTGGACCACCGGGCACCTCCGGGCGCACGGGTTCGAGGTCGACCTGCGGGAGGACGAGTGTTTCGTGATCGGGCACCGAGGCGGCCGCCCGGCGACGCTCACGCTCTCGAGGCAGGCGGACTCGGAGGCCCTCGCCGTCCACGTCGCGGGCTGTCCCCGGCACCCGTCCTGGTTCCCGCCCCTGCACGCGTCTGTCGAGCAGGTGTTCTTGCCGCGTCCTGCGCTTGTCGAGGACTTCCCGGGGCCCGCTTCCTCCCTTTCTCCTTCTCCTTCTCCTTCGCGAGTGGGGTCCCTGAGCTTGAACGGCGGGGCACCGGCGCGCTGCGCGGAGGACGTGCAGGAGTGGCCGGGGCTGGCCAGGACGTTCGAGGGGCGGGGCGGGGGGTTGAGGGTCGAGCTGGAGTTCTCGAGGTGGTTCTTTGGGGACGAGGCGAGGAACGGCAGCGAGACGTATGCGCTCGACATCAGGATCGTGGAGGATCCCCTCGGCGATCGTTTAGGACAGAACGTGTCCGTATTATCCGCTGACGACTCAAACGCTGTGAACAATTCGCCAGGTGATCCCGAACCGGTTGTAGAACCTGCAGTCGTAGCACTGGTAGTCGAGGTTGGGAGTCCTCTGGTGGATGACGATATTTCTTGCGGTCTTGGTATAACGCCTGAGGAGGCGTTGCAAGTTAGGGTCCAGGAATGATACATTTATTGGGTTGCAGTGGGTTGATACATCTTCATTATACCTACAGTGCTCTTGTGGTGATCGTGGTTAAGCCTTGCGAAACTGGCGCAAGGTCTCGATCTGCGACCCCTCGAGCCGCATGCCTTGCCATTCAGACATGGCCTTCGCGCCAAGCGTCTTCTCATAGAAGTCGATTGAAGGTTGGTTCCACTACGAATATTCAAACCAATAACCAATTAGCGATGCTCGGGACCGCCACTGGACGATGTGATAGACCTTGAGAACCGACCAGTCTATCCGCGCACAGTCCTAAATCACGTTTCAGTTGGCGGTGGCCAGTCCCAGACAATGAGAAAAGGCTACCTTTTCTTCCGCGACCTTGCCAAGTTCAGCAAAGAGCGCCTTACCGATGCCCTTCCCTCGACTTTCGGGGTCGACATACAGATCCTCGAGCTGCCGCGAAAAACGCGTCAGCTCACGTCATGAATGGATCATGGGATGCCGTACGTATAGGCCGGGCTTCCCGGTCCACGTGGAGTAGTTGAAAAAGTACATGGCCATCCCGATGGCCTTGCCTGGGGCTTCAGGCGTGCTTTCGAAGGCAAGGAGTGTGTGGGCGTAGTTGTTCTCGAAGAGATGCTTTCTATACTGCGAAAGATATCAGAAAGCAGTGTGACTACTCAGAGAAATGTCTCACTAGTTCTGGTGTCGCTTTTACGGACTCTGGCTCTTTCTCATACTCGGCCTATTATAAGTTGCAGCGGGGGGGTGAAGTGAGTCACAATATATCGATGAAGTTGACATACCAGGCCAACGACGAGGCGCAAGATCTCGTCCTGAACACAGTCAGCGCTGCTGATAGAATAAAAACAAGATCTCATTGCATATGCATACCACATCCTCGACGGTGGCGACACGAATAAAGTAGGCCATGGTCGAGCAATGGAGGATAACTTGTAGATCGTGCGATGGCTGTGTTACTCAGGTGCAGGGCAACAACATACGATAGACGCCTGTCTTCGCGTGGCTGATTGGGGGCTTGTATGGTCGTATTTTGGCACAAACCTTAATCTTTTCGTGCTGCCTGCGACTGCCAAACCCGCCCCCGAGCTCGACGACGACGACCCCGATCCACGATTATCATCACCATGGACCCCACAAAATTGGCCAAGCTGCAGGCGCAGGCCGCGGCGAACAGGATCGGTGCGTGTTTTCCGCATTTCATGGCGATCTGTTTTGCCCCCGCGAGCGGTCGAGCGACGGTGGCGAGTCATTCGGAAGTGGGGTAATGGAGCGGGAGAGGGAAATGCGGGGGCAGAAAGGTCGCTTGAAATCCACGATTGCTAATACGGATATGCGAACTTCGTGCAGGCGGTAAGGGGACCGTGCGCCGCAAGATTGTGCGGAAGACCAAGCCGTCGACCGCGCAGGACGACAAAAAGCTGCAGGGCGCGCTCAAGAAGCTCAACGTCCAGCCTATTCCTGGCGTTGAGGAGGTCAACATGTTCCGCGAAGACGGCAACGTCCTGCACTTCAGCACGCCTAAAGGTGCGCCGCGCGTCCATTCTTATCCCATCCATCTCCCCCTATCCATTTCCCCATCCCACCCCATCCTTTCCGCCGTCCGTTGCCTTGTGCTTCCTCGCACCCACGAGCGTAATGCCTCCTCCGGCGGCATCGAGCTTAGCTCTGCGCGGATCCGCATTCAATTCCCCGTCTCGCTGCTGCCGCTTAATCCATTGAGGCGCCCATACTGATCACCGCTGGAACTGTACAGTGCACGCGGCGGTCTCCGCGAACACCTTCGCCGTCTACGGCGCCGGGCACGTGAAGGAGCTCACCGAGCTCGTCCCCGGCATCCTCAACCAGCTCGGCCCCGACTCGCTCGCGTCCCTCCGCAAGCTCGCCGAGTCCTACCAGGCGATCCAGCAGAGCCAGCAGCGGCCACCAGTAGGCGGCGCCGAGGACGACGACGACGATGACGTCCCCGACCTCGTTGAGAACTTCGACGCCGTCGAGGACAAGCCCGCCGAAGCCGCGGCCGACGGCGAGAAGGCGGCGGAGAAGGGTGACCTCGAGGACCTCAACTAGGCGGAGGCCGGGCGAGGGAATGGGGTTGGCGTGTTGACCAAAACCCCACCCCGTACTAGTAGTATTTGTTGCTCTCTTTGCCTTGCTCCTCCCCGTTTATACGTCCTCCTTCCGCACGTCGTCTCAGCAGCGTCCTTCACCATTTCCCTGTCCTCGCTCCTGCTAGCCGCTCATTTCTAGGTACTCGCTGTCTTCCTCACACGACCGTCAACGACCGCATTGTAAACTGATCGCAAATGCTGTATACTCTATCTAACGTTCGAGGGCATGTTCGATCCCCACTGCTTAGTGTGACGTCGGCGATGAGCAAGCGATGGTCGCTGATGAGACAACTACAGCGATTCCGATGACAGCGTAGTCAAAACACATCCCAAGCCAGCTTAAACTACAACATACATGGTTCTTCCTCCTAGCAAGTCCTTCCAAGATCACATCCATCACTCTTCATCCCACCGCACCTCACACGTGGAACGTGACGTTCCACACCCTCACGCACCCGTCCGCGCCCGCGCTCGCGAGCTCCCCGTCCTTCAGCCAGAACACCGCGTTAACACCGCCGGGGCCCGCGTTCTTGATCGCGATGTTCTTCATCGGCTTCTCGACGCTCCACACGTAGACGTGCGTGTCCAGCGAGCCCGACGCGCAGTGCCGCCCGTCGGCGGTCCATGCGAGCGCGTGGATGCGCCCGCTATGGAAGGACCAGCGCGAGGTGACGAGCTTGCGCTCCGAGGCGTCGAAGAGCGCGATCTTCCCGGTGGACTACAAGAGGTAGCACGGTGAGATGATGATATCAGGAAATGCGCCATGAGAGGATGAGGCGGAAGACATACATCGCCGGACGCGAGGAGCTTGCCGTCGGGCGAGAACGCGAGCGCGCTCACGACGCCCTTGTTGCCCTCGAGCGTCGCGCTCTCTGTGAGCGTCTTCCCATCCCACGTATACAGCCGCACCTTCTGGTCCTGTTGCGTGTCACAGTCCGCTGTCGGTCAGCCGGCCAAGGTAAAAGCGGGACAGACAGACACACCTCTCCGCCGACTGCGACAAGGGAGCCAGAGGCGGCAATGGCACTCGGGGCGTACTTGGGCTTTAGGTCGAACACCTTTTGGTTTGAGCGTACGGCCTCGACGCTGTCCACCTCTGCAACAAACACAGTCGAGTCCCCGCCCACCGCGAGGCCGGCTTTGGGTTGTGCGGCAGTCGAGAACGACGCGGGGCTGCCTTACGCACTTAGTGCCGCATCCTTGCCACCATTAGAAACAATAGAGGAAAGGATGGACTCACGTGTAGGAGTTACCGTCGATCTCGCGCAGACGATCGTCGAAGCCCACGGAATGGACCGTGCCCGCTGGGGAGGCGCTGATGCCCGCAACGAGGGTCGCGTGTGCCTCCCCGCCGACGTTCTCGTACTCGGTCGTGTGCGCGAGCACGCGACCATCGGCAGTACCGACGATGAACGTCGAGTCGGACGAGGGCGCCTTTATTGCAGAGGTGATGGCCTTTTGCGGACCCTATGGACGAGGACAGGGTGGGTTCAGCGGAACGTATCACGTACGGACAAGTGGGCGGCGCACGTAGAGAACGCGAGCAGGCTTGTCGCCGACGCGCTTGTCGAAGATGTTGAGGTTGCCGGACATGCTGAGCGAGACGATGCTGTCGCCTGCGGTCCAGGTGTTGCCCACCTGCTGGTTATTCACGCCAGAGCCGAGGGCCCAGGTGGTTTGTGCCTTCTTCGTCTCGACATCCCCTAGATCGCGGTCCGTTAGAGGGGATGCAACGGCAATTGACTGCGAGAGTGAACCCACAAAGCTTGACGGTGCCGTCGGCTGCGGATGTGGCGAGAGATTTGCTGTCCGGACTCCAGCTGCCGGCCATCTGCACAGAGGGTCACGTCAACTCTGCATACACGAGCAATAATTGGCACGCACGATGCTGCCTGTGTGTGGGCTGTCTGTGAATTCCCCAAGGGTATCACCAGTCTTCCCGTCGTAGACGAATATCTTGTAGTCCGATCCTACACTGGCGAAATGGTCGCCTGACGAGGCATACCGGACGTCTTGGACGAACTTCGTGTGCGTCTTGATGGTCTAGAAAGGACAATTGCGCGTGAGATGTCCGGCTCAGTGAGAAAAGGAGTCTTGAACCCGAATCCTTCGGACACGATGGAGAGAGAGAAACAAGAGGAAACTGAGAAGGGAGGGGAAGCTGCCCGCGGTAACACGAAAAGTTGGCGCGTCGACGCATTGCGTCGCGAATTCAAGTAAAAGGACTCAAGCCAGGGGCCTCCATACAAGTTGTCCTCTCCGTGTATTTCTCTCTGAGCAATGAACATGGCTCTGACCTTGTCGTATTTGAACGGAACCCCTGTAGAGATTTCAATGAGAATTGGTGAGGCGAGAATGCGGCCAAATGCTGACCTTGGTGGAAGACAATAGTAGCATCGTCGGCGGCAGTCGCTGCACGGAACGGTCGTTGCTGCCTGATACTGACGGCATTGATAGTCTTGACGATCTCAGTCGAGGCAAGCAGAACAACACAGGCATGACGAACTTACCTTCGCATGGCCAATGATCTCCCCCGTAGATGAGCCAGTATCAAACATGAACGCATGGCCGAACCTTTCCGTAGAGGGGTGAGAGGATGTCTGGAGGTGCTAGGAGGAAGCACACTGACTTGTCTCGACCGTCTCCGACTGCGACTATCCGCTTGCTCTCGCCATCCCACTCCAGATCCTTCCTTCACCATCCAGAAAAGAGAATGATCTAGCTTGCGGCGACTCGAAACAGGAAATATGCACTCACACTTCACCAGTGAGGACCTTGTACTCCCCCTTCAAGGTCTGCTCATCTCCGAGGGTATCCCATATCCTCACTTCCACGCGCTTGAGACCGAGATAGCACTACTGTTGGGTGGTAGACGCACCATTTCCGATGGCATCCGCAGATGCACAGTAGTAGCCTGAGGGCGCAATACGAGCTACGGTAGCGTTCTGTACATGCCCACTGTAGGCAATCGAGACGGCAGGATCCTGTGCGTGGCGTGAGGGGCTTGTTGCTCGACATCATTGCGCGAGCCACTAACCAATAAATCCCGAATCTAAGGCGCATATAGTGAGGTCCTACCATCCTGGAGGCAGCGCGCAGTTGAAAGGCTTACAATGACGGACCGTCCGTTGGTATACACAATCTTGTCCTTGCTCGAGCTGAGCTTCGTTGCCGCTCCTCGCGCGGTGGCCGGGTTTACTGGATGCAAAACACCTTTCTTGAAAGACATTATACCAGAAGATGGGGGCAGATGATGGTATGTGGAAGAGAATTGGAGGGATTAACTATGGCTGTGGCTGCGCTCAGATCTCGATCGTTGTCGCGATGTGCCCGATTAATACGGCATGCGGCGCGGTCAGGTGATGAAATGGACGCGTCGCGACGCGCTTCTGCTCATCGCGCACTGCGTCAGGACACCGGTACCGGCAACGACATCGACGACGAGCGGAAGGAAAGGGGCATCCAACGCAAGAGATGGTATACAAGTCTATTGACGACGTCAGTAAAGCAAGCATGACCATTCCGAATACGACTACATGTACATGGCAAGCAACGCCGGAACACAATTCAATCATCAAAGAAGTACGAAGCACTACGGTGGATCATTTTGTCATGCCATGCCGTATCTCCGTACGACGACAGCGATAACGACATAAAACTGACGTCACCGGAGTGTCAGACGGTGCAAGGACAAGGGCCTGCTCGTACCACTCACGAAGTAAGGAAGGAGATCTCATACTCAGTCATCGACGGGCTTCTCCTCTGCGTTGTAGTTCTTGAAGGGATCTTTGCGGAGTGCTTCAGCCTCCGCGCTCATCATAACGTCCCGCACAGAGGGTTTGGGCTTCATCGCGGAGCCTGGTATGGTGGAGGAAGAACCGGATGGAGTCGGTGGCTAACGAACTATGTATCAACCACTGGATGAACAAAAGGAAACAAAGAGCGCACCTCGTCGTCTCGGAAGGGCACAAAACTTGGCGTAGCAGGGACAGAAGGCTCCTCATCATCCTTGAACACCGCGATCGAACTCTTGCTCGCCGTCCTGCCCTTCCCTTTCTTCGGCGCCTCAGACGGACCCGCATCGTCCTCGTCCCGGAACACTGCAATCCCACTCTTGCTCGCTGTCCGGCTGCTCTTCATCACTGGAGGGGGCGCGGGAACGGGTTCATCCTCGTCGCGGAAGATAGAGATGGAACTCTTGCTGGCCGTGCGTGACTTTTCCTTCTTCGCAGGCGGTACAGGCGGTGGTGGCATCGACGACAACGAGCCGGGTGCGTCCTCCGGGCCCGGGTCACGGAACACAGTGATCTTCGAGGTTGACGGTGCTCGCGAGGATCTCCCAGCACGCATAGTGGTCCCGGCTGCCTTGCTTACCTCAACCGTGTTCTCCTTGATGCGGACTTGCGCGTGCCGAGTTCCGGCCACGGCGTCGGGTTCGTCGCCTGGTTCGGGTCATTTTCGGCATCCCCGGACGGATCGACGAACACGGGCATACGCCCATTCGGCCGAGCGGGAGCAGGGGCAGAAAACACGTCTTCGGAGATAGAGGGACCGCGTCCGGACGTGGAGCGTGTGGTTCGCGAGCGGGAGGACGAGGACGCGGGTGGCTCACCGAGGACTCTGCGCTTCGAGGCGTTGGCGGAGGATGCGGGCACGTTCTCGGGGTCTACCTCAGAGGACGGGGGAAGCGAGGGGGACGCCATCATGCGCTTCTGGAATTCGCGGTGCTTGGCCTCGAGCCGCTCGAGTGGCGCCGCCCGACGCGCGATGCCCAGGAGGTACGTCTCGTCCGCCTCGACGCGTCTTTCTCCCTTGTGAGGTTCGTATTGTATCGCGATGGCGATGAAAGACGCACCGGTTAGCCCGCTCAAGCGCAATCGCGTACTCCTCGTAGAACAACGCGTGGTTCGTCCCGATCTCGTTCACGAGCAGGAACTTGTAGATCACCGTCGGTTTGTCCACGTAGCTGGCATATAGCACCCACAACTTCAGGTATCTCAGATCACCCCGCCACTTGCCACCTCTATCATCCCGAAGCACACGTGTCGCCTCTTCGAGGAGCTCGAGGAGGCCGGACTCTGCGGAGTGGCCTTGCGGGTAGTTCTCGACCGTCCAGTATACGAAACGGCTGTAGACTTCTAGGGGGTCGGCATCGTCCGAATCGTCTTCGAGAGCGAGTTCGACGTTGGTTCGGTGGCGTTTGCGCGCGTCGGCGAGGCGAGTCTCTCGTTGAGCATGGGGAGTGGAGAGGATTGCAGAGAGTGCGGTGACGCGCCGCCCGGCAGCGAGGGGCTGGATATTCTCCTTCGCCGCTTCTAAGACGTCGCAGTCGACGATGGGAGGAGCGTTGTCGGTGAACACGTCCGCCATTGCAGAAGATGGGAGTGGTCAGACAAGTTGGTGGCAGAGAGCAGGGCGAGGTGGCGTCGAACTTAGAGGACGGTGTGGTTCAACAATTGAACTAAGTTAGTTACTCATGAAGTGACCTTCCTGTTTGTAAGCTTGGATTAATATTACATCATAGTTCTATTAGGAGGTTATCGAAACTCAATAATGGGTCTTATATAATGATCGGTCTAATGACTATTACAGACTCCTTATCAAATCCAAACGACCATCACTTGATCTGATACTTTGCTTCTTGACAAATTGACTCCCACCAGCTCTCAGCCTCAGGACGCTCAGTCAACCTCCTTCTGGATCTCCGTGGCTCTCCCACTAGGTTTATATGATGGTCCAGAGGACTACTGTAGTGATTCAGAACTTGGGTATCCAAGTCTGCGTTGCGCATACATCAACGACGGCTTTGCTGCCTTATGCGATCTAACCGCTACCGGGGAAGCTAAGAAGCGTTGCTCGTAATTCAATGTTTGTGCGGTGCCGGGGAGTCTGGAAGACTGGCAGGCCGAGGAATGGACTGGGGTCTCCACCAACGGCGCAAGAATGCACGTGGACAACGTAAAGGTTTTCTTCGGCCGTTGTGCTCATACCCACCGTCATTACTGACGCTTTGCACCAGTTGGTTGCCTGCACAACGTCTAAATCTGGGCTGTAATGCGTATCGCATCCGTGAGGCCGAGTGAGGATGCGCTCACTTCGCTGTGCCGCACTTGCTGCGCTGAGCGTCGTGAAGGATGGTGCTCGTCATCCATCTGGCCTGGGCGGCCGTGCCGCTTCTCAGCGCAGCGCCAGCTTCCATGTCATCCTCCTAGGCGGCACACAACTGTATAAGCTCGAGCAGAACGCCTCCGGCTTCCCCTATCCCGTTTACCCCACTCGGCGCAAGCTCAGCACGGCGTCCAGTGCGCTTGTGATCAGCGTTCCGGGCTTTCTTGACCGTCTGGAAGGGCATTTAATGACCTAGGGAGAACCGCCCCGGGTCCTTGTAGACAGGTCGCAGCCGGTGAGTATTGCTGCAGTACTGGTTGACACTGCGCTTCGACCGCGTGTAGCGCTAACGGACCTTCCGACGCCCACAGAGGACGCGCCCAGGACACGACTGGATCTTTCGCTCGCTCAACGCAAGGTGGTGTCTATGGGCTGTGTGGTTTTAGGTTCTGTCCGACATAAATTGCGTATTACACCCATTGCATTAGCCTTCGTGTCCTAGGATCCGTCCTGGTATCATCCTCTCCCCCTCCTTCCCTCATTAGTGTTTCCCCAAGCCAAGTGCTTTACCAGCACTCGACATGCTAGCGGCGGGCCTGCTTGTTTCTCTTCTTTTTTCTCCACTTACTCTGGCACGCAACGTTCCACGATCTAATCTCGTTCCTCGAAGTCAACTCGCAACGATCCCTTCCGGCTTCTCGCTGCACGCAAGAGCGCCAGTGCTCGACGATCATGCCCTTCGCTTGACTATCGGCCTACCGTCCGACAACGTGGGAGCTCTCCAGGCAGCATTGCTAGACGTCAGCGACCCATCGAGTCCAAACTACGGGCAGCATCTCTCCAAGACTGAGGTGCGTTGCATTCATGTTGCGTTTGTCCACCAGCTCGGCGACGGAACGCTTGATGGAACAATGCTATTTTAGGTAGCCCGGCTTGCTTCCCCGAGGGCTGACAGCGTCAAAGCAATCACCGATTGGCTCGGAAAGCATGGCCTCTCGCCGGACTCGCGTTCGTATTCGGGCGAGACGCTAACCGTCCGCGTCCCTACGGTGCGCGCGAACGCCATGTTCTCTGCCAACTTCACGGTGTACACGCACGATACGACCAACACGACCATGATCCGGACACTATCGTACTCCTTACCCGCCTATTTGCATGATCACGTCACCTTTGTGTATCCCACAACCCAGTAAGGTTTCCTTCGCTTGCCTCGCCTCGCCGGCGTCGTGCTAAACACATGTAGGTTCGACATTCCGATACGTGCCAGGACGCCGATCGAGGCCGTGGTGAAACAGCAGCCCCAGCAGAGGAGGGCCGACAGCGCATCTGCGGTGCCCGCTTCATGCGCAAGCAGCATTAACCCCCAATGCTTGCAAGCGCTGTACGGCATCCCGACTACACCAGCTACATCTCCCGACAACAGCTTATACGTGAGCGGCCTCGGGGGAGAGAGCGCGAACCCGAATGATCTGCAGGTCAGTCGGTTGTCATTCATCGGAGCCTCCGTTATCAGGCTCACAGTCTTGGGGCCGTAGACGTTTCTCGCGCAGTTTAGGCCAGACATCAAGTATGGGTCGTATGCCTCTCTATCCGTTGACGAAGACGAGGACACGGGCATCCCAAGCGATGAAGGGGTTCGTCGATCATGACTTGAGTTTCGCCGAGTAGCTCATCTCCTTGCCCCAGAATTGCGACACACAATACTCCGTGGGCCTGGCGACGAATGTATCTGTGACGTATACCGTGGCTGGAAACAAGAGTGACGGCGTGACGCTCAACGATCTGCTGAACACCGTGGAGTACCTCCTCGAACTGGACCAGCCGCCTCTGGTGGTGACCACAAGTTACGTCTTCGACGAGCCAGAATTGAGTAACTATGAGTCGGTCCAGATGATTTTGTACGTCTCTTCTTACCTTTCATTCGAGTTCCGGTCACGAGCTTTCCTTTCAGGACACTGTGCAACTACTACGCTCAGCTCGGTTTGCGCGGAACGTCGGTCATCTTTGCCTCTGGAGACGGTGGAGCTGTTGGTGCCATTTCGAACAAGAACCCAGGATGCCATCCGACACCGTTCGTACCCTCGTTCCCATCAACCTGTCCATTGTAGGTCCTTCCCTCTACATTGGGTCCACGGACTTGCGCATCTTACTTCTTTCCAGCGTTACGTCTGTAGGCTCTACCCAAGGAATCAGCCCCGAGGTCGCTGCAAAGTTCTCCTCGGGCGGTTTCTCCCAGATTTTCGCTCGGCCTGCCTACCAAGACCAACCTGTCGGTTCTTACTTGCAGAAACTGGGCAACGCGAATGCGGGTCGGTACAACGTCAGCGGGCGCGCGTACCCAGACGTGGCCACCCAAGGCGTGAACTTCCTCATCCACTCGGGCGGGCAAGGGTACGGCTTCACCGGGACGAGCGCTTCGAGTCCGACGTTCGCGAGCATCGTCGCGCTGATCAACGACCGACTGCTGCTTTCCGGCAGGAGCCCGCTCGGGTTCTTGAACCCTTTCTTGTACTCGAATGCCAGCACTGCGTTCAACGACATCACTTCTGGAGATAACTACGACCCCGTGTGCGATGCAGGGTTTAATGCAGACGTTGGATGGGATGCGGTGGGTGCTCTTTCAATGCGATATGCTTGTCCCGTGTGCTTGCTGACATTTTCCAGGTCACCGGGTTGGGAACACCGGATTTTAATAAGCTACTTAATCTTGTATCAGGCCACGCGCTGAGCGAACATCTCCAGAGCGGTGCAGCACATGGACTATGGGTTCCTAGACTAATTCACACGTTTCTATGGGTATTTGCGGCGGGACTCTTACGTAGAACCGTCATGTACTAATATCAATATCGCATCCGAGCAGCTTTGTATCGCAACGTAGTTTAAGTAGGTGGATCGAGGCTCCCCTATGTGGTGTACAACGTGCTAATCCGTGACTTCCAGTGACCATAGAATCTATCACGAGATATCATGTTGGGACGTACAGACTAGTGACACCAGCTTGACACCATCGCAACCCCGACGGTCATGTTCAAGTTACATAAATGGGCGGGAGCATCTTAAGTTCATTTCAACTAACGCCTCATTGTTAAATGCGGAACTGCCTGGCGGAAGCAGTTCCCTGCTTATATGCGACGAAGCTCGGGTGTTTATACGGAAGCCCCCTCGCGTTTCAAATCTCATGGCCCGCATTAACGTTAACAGTAAGTGGATAACACGAATTCAAGGGGCTCTAATTGGCGCAAGGCGGTGACAAGATGCGCACGAGGCACACAGCTGCTCCACCGGAAGCATTAATCCACCGGAAGCATTAATCCACCGGAAGCATTAATCCAAACCCATCCTGACCTTTAAACGCACCGCACGCAGGCGGCGTAGCTATAGGCGCACCACACGAACCAAGCACTGCGCTACGATGCTAGCATGACCATCCAGTTAACGCAGACGGCGACGCTTCCAATTCGGCCTTCAAGAGCTGCGACGGTCACACCGATGGCGCTTTGTAAAACGTGGAAAGATCCGCGCGGTATTCTGTTTCTTTATTCCCACTTTGTGACTATACACGACCGAATTCCAAGAAAGACTAAGCATCGAAGTAAACCCCTGCTTCCCGGCCCTTCAAGATTGCACGTCTAGTTATTGTTGTGACGGTGCTTGCCAGTCTTGGTCGCCGCCGCCGTCGTGGTCGTAGCGGCAGAGGACGCGTCAACAGTTGCGGTCGCGGTCGTATTGCTCGACGTCCCGGTGGACGACGACGCCGACCCGGTCACGGCTGCGAGGAGCTTGGTGAAGTCGGGCGTGCCGAGCCCAGTGACGGGGTCCCAGCCCTCAGCAGCGGGGAAGCCCTGCGTGCCGCAGCCGGGGTTGCTGCCCTCGGTGACGTCGTTGAGCGCGGCGGCGCCAGTCGAGTACAGCATGGGGTTGAGGAAGCCAAGCGGGGACTTGCCCTGGTTGAGGAGCTCGTCGTTGAGGAGCGCGATCACGGCCGCGAACGTTGGCGACGACGCGGACGTCCCCGACACGCCCTCGCCCTGACCTGCGACGTCGATGATGAAGTTGACGCCTTGCGCAGAGACGTCGGGGAACGCGCGGCCCGAGGTGTTGAAGAGGCCTGAGTTGGTGTTGCCGAGCGTGTTAAGGTACGTTGCGACGGCGTCCTTCTGGTAGTCGGGCTGCGCGAAGATGTTGGAGAAGCCGCCGGACGAGAAGGTGGCGGCTTGCTCATTGATGTCCTGCGTGCTTCCGACGGACGTCAAGCTGAAAGAGAGGGGAAATCAATCAGCAACAACAGATAAGGTGAGACTAGGTGCGCTGTGCGGCTTACTAGGGGCAGCCTGACGGGAAGGTGGGCACGAACGCCTTCCCATTGCATGCGTTGCTGGACTGAGAACCGGAGACACCACCATCACCAGAAGAGAACAGGATGGAGGTACCGCGGGCACCCAGTTGACCGTAGGCCGTGCACAGCTGGCTGTGATTGGGGGCGCGACATTAGACCATGGCATTGATGGATGTCATGATCACTCACTTAGCGAGGTCGCTTTCGCTCTCAAACCCGGTCTCGTCAAAACCGAACGAGGTCGTGAGGACCAAGGGAGGGTTGTCCTCCTTGAGGAGGAAGTTGATGATGTCGAGGAAACCACCTAGATCGCCATCCTGGTTGTTGTTACCCACGGAAACGAAGGTCGTGGGAACGTTGGTCGCGATGCCGACAGTGTATTGGATATCCAACGTCTAAAATCATGGGAAGGTAAGAAGCCCGTCAATGAGAACAAATGTGCAGCTTACAGCTTCCACGGTACCCTGAGAGCTGGTGTCGGTGATGCCTCCATCGAGACCAACAATGTCAAATGTACCGGCGGTGGCATCAGGGCGGAGCACGGACAGGAATTCCTAATGAAGGACTACATTAGCGGCACATCACCCGACGAGCGGAGGTGCTTACAGAGAGATCACTCTTGTTAGGTATCTCATCAATAAAACCACTGACTGCAAGGCTGTTCCCCGACGCGGATGCAGCCGTGGTCGGGATGTTGTACAGTGCCTGCAAGCACGCAGGTGTGATCTGCTTGTTGCAAGATGAATCGACTGCGGCGCGCTTCGAGCGACGCCTCTTCCCGACACGGGGCAGATCAACGACCTCAAAGATGGGGCCATTCTTCTTCACAGGCTCAATGAATCTGCCCAGGCGGTCAGAAGGGGGGTCCATGAAACAAGACACTAGGAAACTCACTGAGTCGTAGGATAGATGAACGCCACATGGTCTTTGACCGTCTCCGGGAGGGAGTAAGCCAGCGTGCGGAGGCGGGTCTGGTTCGTGGTATCATGCGTGTACTCGTTGAAATCGGCACTAAGGAGAGTGTTCGCCTGGCTGACGGGCACTTTGATGCTGAGCATGTCGCCGGAGGGCGAAATAGTGTCAGCCGTGATGTTGTTGTTGCTCAACCACGCCTGAACCTTCTGGACACTCTCCGCGGACGGCGCAACCATGGCCTCGACCTGACGTGGTGAGGTCTTTCCGTCATGTCTTTGATCTTATATGTCAATGAACAACCACATACCTCAGCCTTAGTGAGATGGTGGCCGTAGTTCTCACTGGCGGGGTTGCTGACATCATAGAGAGCCTTCTCGAGACCAGTGGCGTTGTTCTGGACGAGAGCAATACGGAGGTTCAAGGTGTGCTCCTGGCTCGCCTTCTGGAGGTACGAGAAACCATGGGGGACCTCCTTGACGGAACGCACGACATGGCGGCGCTCTTGGAGGGAGGGGGCGGCAAGCGCCAGAGAGAAAAGAGAGGAGAGAACGAGCAGGCCGGCTGCAACCATTTCGATGTGTCAGTGAAAGAAAGTGGGGAAATGGAGGGACCACGGGCGACCTCGAGGGGCGGAAGGTGGATTGCTTACCTTCCTGAGAGGGAGAATATATAACGGAGGCGCAGCGACCAAGGTCCTGCGGTCGTCAGGCAGCTTCGAGGACCATATGATCTCGTAAAGTCTTGAGCCGTCGCGCGACGCGCCGCGTCCCGTCCCGTCAAACCGCCGAGTTGAGGTCTGTTAGGCACCGGCCCTGGAGAAGCTTCGGCGCGTCTCGGCTGCGCATTTGGCGTTGTAACATGGTGGCGGTCATGATACAAAAGCTAAGAGACAAAAGTGTCACGGAACGTAGTAAACCTAATAACAAAGCAGCATGAAGTTTGCGATGCGACTTACGGCTCTGATTCACATTCAATTAAACTTGTTTTGTGAAGGGGAGTAAGGCAAAAGAGCCTCTTTACCGTCAGGAGGCCATTGACGGAGGTGTGGGAAAGCGAACCGGAGCGCCAGCAAGAGGAAGCTAAACAAGCGGTGGGTAGCTTGGCATCCGCGGGCTATCCGATGATCGTCAAGCCGTGATCTCGCCCAGTCCAACTGCGTCGTTCGAGCATTCCGGTTGCCAGGTTGCAGGTCGACATATAGCCTGCGTTAGAATCAGAGCTGCAATGAACTGTGGGACATCTGTCAACAAGGCGTCCGAGGTCCCGACTCCCGCGCGACTGTTTGTCTTCGGAGGTCCTGCGATAATCCTCAGAGTGCCACACACTTTAGCTTTTTAAGCCACCGGATTACAGGTGTGAGAGTTCTTGATTGTAGCTGACGGCATGAGGGGCTTTCGAGGCGGACTTGAATCCACAATGGCCAACGCGAATCTTGCCATGGCGCCCAAGAAACAACCGAGGAGATGTGGCGGCCGAATGGAATGATCGAATAAACCACCAGTAAGCACTCTGCCCAGCAACGGCGACATATAGTCGAATGGATGCTCACCTCCGAACCCGCGCCATATAGAAGACAAATATTGTTGACGATCCCCGCTGATTCACTTGACTCACAGATCGGACAACACACAGACCCCCGGAGGGGTGCGAGGGAAAAGGTCACCGTTGTTGTTTTCTAGTCCGCTACTCAACAATGTGGTCTATAATACAGCGTCATGATCGTCGTTCAAAATCCGAGTCCGAATCGCGAATAGCCATCAAATAGGCAAAGGGGCGTCGAGCCCCTGCTGCCAGCCTACTGCGACATCTCATCGCCGTTCTGCTGGTCTTGCGCCTGCTTAGAGTCCTGCATGCCCTTCTGCTGGTCCTGGGACTGCTGCTGCTGGTTCTTCGCTCCCTTGTTGTCCTGCATGCCCTGCTGCTGGTTCTTCGCTCCCTTGTTGCCCTTGTCCTTCTTGCTCGAGCCCACGCTCGACGTGGCGGTCGCAGCGGTGCTGTCGGTGGCAGTCGCGGCCGAAGAATCGGTGGCAGCTGCGCTGGAGCTGTCGGTGGCAGCTGCGCTCGAACTGTCGGTGGCGGACGCGGCGGAAGAGTCAGTTGCGCTCGCAGCAGCGGTGTCGGTGGAAGCGGAGCCGCTGTCAGTGGCGGTCGCGGTGCTGTTCGACGCGTCCTTGCCCTTGGACTTCTTGTTGCCGGCGTCGGTGGAAGCGGAGCCACTGCCAGTGGCGGTCGCGGTGCTGTTCGACGCGCCCTCGCCCTTGGACTTCTTGTTGCCGGCGTCGGTGGAAGCGGAGCCGCTGCCAGTGGCGGTCGCGGTCGCGGTGCTGTTCGACGCGGCGTTGCCATTGGAGTCGTTGTTGCCGGAGTCGGTGCTGTTGCTGTTGGCCGCGTCGCTAGTCGCGAGAGCGAGGAGCTTGGTGAAGTCGGGCGTGCCGAGACCGGTGACCTGTGCAGCCTCGTCAGCAACGCACAAGACAATCGCACCATGGACAGCCGCAACGTACCGGGTCCCAACCAGCGGCAGCAGGGAAGCCTTGCGTGCCGCATCCGGGGTTGCTGCCCGACGTGATGTCGTTGAGCGCGGCCGCACCCTTCGAGTACAGGAGCGGGTTGAGGAAGCCGAGCGGGGCCTGGCCCTTGTTCAGGCGCGCGTCGTTGAGGAGGGACACAATCGCCGCGAACGTGGGCGACGACGCGGAGGTGCCGTCGACGCCCTGGAACGTGCCCCCGACGTTGATCGCGAACTGCACGCCCTGGGTCGAGACGTCGGGGAACGCGCGGCCGGTGGTGTTGAAGAGGCCCTTGTTCGTGTTGCCGAGCGTCTTGAGGTAGCCCGCGACGGCGTCCTTCTGGTAGTCGGGCTGCGCAAAGATGTTCGAGAACCCGCCCGAGGTGAAGGCCGCCGCAGTCTCAGGGTTGATGCCCTGGGTGCTGCCCACGGAGGTCAAGCTGCGGCGTGATGTGCATGTTCAGCGTCTCGTGAAGATCGTCAAGATGCAACTGCGACGTACAAGGGGCAGCCAGAGGGGAATGTGGGCGAGAACGCCTTGCCGTCGCACGCCTTGCTGGCCTGGGGGCCAGAGACACCACCATCACCAGAGGCGAAGAGCACCGACGTGCCACGCGCACCGAGCTGCGCGTACGCGTTGCAAAGAGTCCTGGATATGCGTCGTCGTGGTCAACTTCCAAACGCATTCAGTGCGAACCAAGGCCACTCACTGAGCGAGCTGGGGTTCCTGGGTGAACGGCGCCTCGTCGAAACCGAACGAAGTAGTGAGCACGAGCGGGGGCTTGTCCTCCTTCAGGAGTGAGTTGATGATGTCGAGGAAGCCCCCGAGGTCACCATCCTGGTTTTGGTTTCCGACAGAGATGAAGGTGGTCGGGACGTTCGTCGCCACACCAACAGTGTACTGGATGTCGAGGCTCTGTGGTGCCACAATAATCAACAACTGTTCTCACGACGTGAAGGCGTGGGTGCACGTACCGCCTCGGTGGTTCCCTGTCCACTGTCGGAGCCGCCATCAAGGGTTTGAACAGCAAACGTCCCGTTCTTGATATCAGGGCGGACCTTCGCAAGGAATGTCTGTGGATTGTAAAACGAGCTGATGAGCGGCATGAACCGCAGTATCACAGCGATGGTAGGCAAACCTTGAGATCATCAGGGTTGGCGACCTCACCGCCGAAGCCACTGACCCCGAGGCTGTTGCCCGTCGCGCTCGCAGGCGTCGGCGGGACGTTGTAAAGCGCCTGCAAGCACGCGGGGGTGATGACCTGCGCGCACTGGGCGGGGACGTCCGCGCGCTTCGAGCGGGAGCGCTTGGAGAAGGTCGGCGCGTTGATCGCCTTGACCTCGACACGGCTCTTCGAGGGCGGAATGAATTGCGTCGTAGGGTAGATGAACGCGACATGGTCGTGAATCGTGTCGGGGAGCGAGTACGCGAGCGTGCGAACCATGGTCGTGTTCGACGCCTCGTGACGGTACGTCGAGAAGTTGGCGTTGAGGAGCGCGTTCGCCTTCTCGGCGGGCACTTGGATGGTGACCATGTCGCCCGACGCGGACGTCGAGGCGGCCGAGATGCCATTCTTCGCCAGCCAGGCGTTCACAGCCTGGGAGCTCTCGGAGGGGGGAGCAATGAGTTGCTCGACCTAGACGCACAGCATTCCATTGTCAGTACAAGGATGGGCGCCAGTGGCTCGATCGTGATCGAGGGGGACAATACCTCTTCCTTGGACAGATGGTGACCATAGTTTTCGGACGCCGGGTCGCTGACATCGAGGAGGGCGGCGTGGAGGCCTGTCGCGTTCTGCTGGGGCAGCGCGATGGTCAGGCGGAGCATGCCAGCGGGGAGGGCCTGGGAGTCGCCATTGCCATGGCTCGTGAAGCCGAGTGGCACGGCGCTGTGCTGGTCGCGGAGGACGAAACGAGAGTGTGTCGCACTGGGCCGGCCCAGCGCGAGGGGAACGAGGGCCGAAAGAGCGAGCAGACCTGCTGCAACCATGTTGATGAAGTAGAGGGAAGGGGGACTAGAAAAAGAAAGACAACGGTGACCTGCAAGGGGGAAGGCAGGGTGTCATCGTGGTCGATCCACCATTATAAGGACCTCCTTGAAGGGCGCTCCAAAGATTGATATTTGTCTCGTTGGATTTGCGGTGCAACTCGGTTGTTAAGGCCTGAAGATAGAGCTTTCATAAGCCTGTCCTTGTCGGTGGATTCTGTCAATACCAGCGTCCATCAAGCTTGCATCTAGGCTATTTTTGGTTTGAGAGGCTGGGCAATCCTGCCGGTTACGAGGCAACTGCTCCACGCTCCACAACGTCGATATCAAGGGTGATTGAATGCCTAGAGGTCGCGCAAACCTCCGGCAACTTACCCAGCTAAAGTACCGCATGGCCTAAACCTGAGATACTTATGCTTAAGTATGTGGGAACCTGGCGGAGCTATAAGTACACTGCATTGACAGACATCACGATATATTTTGCAATTCAGACTGAATGATCGAATCAGCTAGGAAGCACCTCCGAAGCCCCGGTTAAGTAAGTGCATGTCTGCATAGGAGACGAATTGACCGACATACCCGTGGTGCCGCATGCTCAGTCTATATCCTGTTTCTGTTACCATGCAGACACTGGTAATATGGAATGGTATCGCCTCCAACTTCCAATGGTGTCTCTGCTTCCCAATATTCCTGTCTGTATTGAGGACCGTTGGGATAAGAATTCGAAGGATCAACGCATCGCGATCCTAACTTCGGGCTTTGTGCACGGACTATGCATGTCGATGAAAGAGATTGGTCCTGATTCAAGACACAACTTTGACTCGGACGTGCAGTTGCAGACCAGCAGACTCAGTACGACTAAGCGCAAACCCTCTAACTGTGGTCATTTCGAACCCTCTATATGCACGTATCCAAGACTGTAGTTAGTATATACAGTACTTACCTTGCCACTAGACACAGCTGGACACGTGAACGTAGATGCTGAGATTGTCAGAATGTAGGGTAACAACTCCTTCCAGAGCCGCTCAACGGTAGCAGATCGCATCCCTTTGTTGCTAACTTCGTGCTTGCTCATTATTGGTCAACCTGGTAAGTAGTACCACCTCGGGGCCGTGCATGGGTGGGAAAAAGGGACGCATTCGCATAACTTCGCCGGGGCGGGAGGGGAGGATGCATGCATCGATTACGAACCCAACCACCTGCCTTCGTGCACTGTAGGTAAGGTGATTAGGGCGGGGTGGCAGCATAGTCAAAGTGGGTGGGGGTTGACCGGGCCCCCGGGTTGGGAACTTGGTTGAAATCAAAGCGCGCCAAGAAAGAAAGAGGTCGCCACCTGGGAATGTGAAATTCGTTGCGTCTTCCAACGTCTTCGTGATTATTATGAAGTACTGATGATGGTGGCCATGAGCGTGAGCGTTAGGCTTCGGTCACCACGCCCAGGATGGTTGAATTCTGTTAATGTTAATGTGGCATCCGGAACTAACGAGACGAAGCACAGATCTATGGTGGGGGTTTTTTTTTTGAAAAGAATCGGATGTCTGCGGTCCACCGGTAACTCTCTGTAAATTGATAAGGTTCAGTGGGTCCAGGGCTTATAGCTCAGTGGTAGAGCATACGATTGCAGATCGTGTGGTCCCGTGTTCGAACCACGGTGGGCCCTCGTTTTTGCATCTTCCTTCCCCGAGCTATTCCTGTGCGCAGGCTCTCATCTGCCATGCAATAAGTACCAAATTCCCGGAATTTGGGAGCCACTTCACTTTTCCTTGAAGGCTAAGCTTCACTGTTTTGATTATAGGTGATAGGGTTAGGGGTCTGAAAATGGGCTTGACCCGCTGGCGTTTAAATTTCGTCCCTCTTACACCTCGACCACCACTCGCATAACCACCACTACCGTCGTAAGTATGGAGCGTACGAGGAAACGGATGAGGTCGTCAGAGGGCGGTGTTCACGACAGCGTCACGGATGCGGCACGACCGGTCTGCCACCTTACCCGGATGCCCCTAGAGCTACTCGCGGAGATACTCTCCTACACCCAATCGCCCCGAGAGATTCTCGCCCTCGCACGGACAAGCAAGCGTTTCTGCAATGTTTTGGTCAACAACAAGTCCACGAACTTTATCTGGCGCCAGGCGCGAGCTCAAGCGTATCCTAACCCGATACCCGACTTCACTCCAAACTTCACCGAGGCCTCGTACGCTGCACTCTTGTTCGACAGCAAGCCCTGCGAGGTATGATCGGAACTGCTCGGCGACACCTTCCGTACATTCACTGAAGGACATTGTCAGGTGTGCCAGAGAAAGACAAAGGAAATGTACCAGTCATTCGCCCTTCGTGGCGTGGTTTGCGATCAGGTCCGTTGGGTCCCTCCCCCGGACCGCCGATTCGTTCCTAACGTGTGTCACTCAGCCGAAATGCCTTTTAACATGGCAGTATGTGGCACAATCTGAGCCGTCTTGAACTCAGCTGATTGCGCTTCGGCGTGTCCGGTAGGCAACAAGTGCTCTATCAGGTCACGTTGAGAGACGAGGTCGAATACCCAGAGTTTTTACATTGGATACCGCGCATGGAACGCGGGGACGGTGAGTACATTTGTGATGTTTCAAAAATTGTTTCGTGGCGGCCATGGACGAATCGGCGGCACCGATGCGCGGCACAGAGAGACCCGAAAAACTGACCATACCGACACAGGAACATACGCGGGTAAAATATGCGTGCGGAAATCGGACTGGCTGACCGCCATTAACGAGCACAAGAAGGTGCATCTACTTGGCGGCGCGGCACTGGATGTGTATGTCAAGAAGACGCAGGCACTCGCTGACGCTCTTCCTGCCCAAATCGAGGTATGCACCGCAGCAGCGTCGCGTTCTTTTTTTGACCTGCATCGTGTTCTTTCACTAACCTGCGACCTTACCAGCTATATAAGACACTTCGGGAATGGGGCCGCTCCTATGAGATTATGCGGAAGCACACGATGAAGTTCAACAATGAGCGGTGAGTGTCTCCTTCTCCTTTCTACGCTGCGCTGTTCGACTGACATATGCGACCCTCAGCGCTCAAGTATTTGCGAAGGAGCATAGCTGGCCCATCCGCGACCTGCTCCGCACACCCTCTTATGGCGCTGTGCACAACGCGAAGAACCGCAGCCTGGCGACCATAACACGGGCAGGTGAGCACACTTTGCGTCTATGACGAGATTATCATCTCTCACATCCTCCCCTGTACAGACTTTGACGGAGTGAAGGAGCGACTTAATGAGGAGATTGCGGAAAACAAGGAGCGCGAGGCACGTCGGGAACGCGAACACGCGTTGCAGGACCGCCTGCAGGAAGTCAAATCTACGTGGACGGGCCTCAAGGCCCGGTCTGACGCGAAGAAGGATTCGGAATCCCCCAAGCCGGCCATGCCCCCGGTCCAGGAGTTCCGCCAGCTGCCGGTGGTCAAGATCTACGAGAAGCCGGGGGTGAGCGATCCGCGGAGCTTCACCGATCCTTTCGTCACCTCCGTGCTCGCGGAGAACCTCGATCAGTGGCGGGACACTGCGCGGGCGGCGCTCGCGGGGGTGCTTGGATTTCCTGGATGGAAGACTATGAGCAAGAAGAAACTGCACCCGGTGGATCGGCTGACGGCGAGATTCCGATGTCAGCGATGCGATAGAGTTGCTACCGAGAACAAGGTTAGCCTTGCATTCGCCCGTTTATGGATGTAGATGGTACTCACCGTGCTTCCATAGCGCGTTCTAGATGACGGCGGGATGGAGTTCAGGGAGGCGTGCGAGCACGTCTGTGGCCATCTGAAGAAGAAGAAGCGGAATAAGAACAGGTGGAGTGGGGAGCGGTTTGTGCCGGATCAGCGGGTGAGGGTCTTCTGTTCTGGCTAGCGTGGCTCAGTCCGTCCGAACGGTCGCTCAAGGATATCCGGGAACTAGGTTATCGATGCGATCTCGCAGGTGCTGGAAATGTGCGGAACATCGTCGGCGGACGTAGACTCTATTCGTATCGCGGAGGAAGTTGGAGATCGGGTTCAATGCCAGTCTTGTCACTGCGTCATGGACGTTCGGAGCGTCGTGAGTGGTGGTGCGGGGTTTTCGCTTGTCCGCTACTTACGTTTCGTAGGCTCGACACTGCAAGCGACACGTCGAGTGCAGTTTCTCCCTAATTCCTGCCGATACCCCGGGGCTGCGGTCGATCGAGCATGGGCTAACGAAGAAGCTTATGACATCGTCCGCCGAGGCTGCCCGCCTGCGTGACCTGAAAGTCTTCCGATGCAGGCATTGTGAACAGTCTGTCGTCGCCGAAGCTGTCACGGAACAACAGCAGAAGGCGTTAAGCTTCAACGGACTCCGGTCTCATGTGAAGGAGAAGTGCGTCGTCCCCTCTAGTGCCCATGTCGTAGTTTGCTCATGGTCGGGAGTCGGGACAGACACTCCATCCCTCGCATTGCCGATGAGGACTTCTACCAGCAGAAGGACACCGCCCCGGACGCCGATGCCAGCACCAGTGTCATCAATCCCGACGTCTAATCGCACAAGCCCGAATTCGATCCGCCGCTATGCCACGCGTTCTAAGGACTGAGATGCCCGGGCTCGCGCACTCATCATTATCATTCCGAAAACAAGTTATGCCCCGCCTGGTCTGTTTCTGCATGTTTTCTGTTCATTTAACGAATAAGAGGAGTTTCACTTCATCGATCTATCGCCGTCCCTTGTACCACTTTTGGGTAGTTGAGCGCAGACCGCTTCAACTTCGCGTCGAGACTGCAATCATCTGCGCCCGTCCCTGTTATTCGAAGATGTATCCATGCTTGAGATATTGCTTCTGTCCTTTCAAATCTTGTTTCAATCCATCATGCGTGCGCCTTATTCAGTAGTCAATCTTCGGCATAGGCGCTCGGCTGGTGGCGCATGGGTCCCAAGATGGGTCCGCACGGACCGCACTTGTCTCTCGTCCGTGAGGGAATGGGTTCGGTAAGTCAGCTCAGACTTTTTCCCATCGCAGCCCATTCACCAAGACAATAGGTCACCTGGGATCGATGGCACCGGCCATGGAGTAAAGCAGAGACGGTAGGAACATGTTTTCCAGGGTGACCATAGGATGTAGCGGGCCGTCGTATGCTACCATCCGCCAAGTGAAGCTTTTTCCTGCATCGGAATCACATCATAAGATTGGCGCCAAATATGTGAGCGAGACGCGTGGAATTCAATTCTTCTGGAGGCGTGGACTGACCCTTTCGCAGTTCGCGGCCAGCCAAGCCGACAGGAGAAGGTCACTGGACTGCAACCCGGGCCAATTGCTTACAGCTTCGACGGGGCTTGTCCCAAGGGATGAAGCGAGAGTGTTGGCCTGAGAGGCCTGGACGAATGCATCCTTGGCCGTATATAAGATCGTGCTCAGCACGTTGGACATACACGCTCTGCTCTTGTCGCGTCTCATCCTTCCTTCGTGGATTTTGTGCCCACCCGTGACCCCAGGGTCGAGATGCTGTCCTCGTCTCTCCGCACTTCCGTTGTCGCCCTCGCGTGCGTGTCTGGTGGCCTCGCCGCCAATATCCAGAGCCCGGGGGTGTCCTTGCCCGGGGACGCATCGACACACAGAGCCAACGTCAAGGACATCTTCCTGACGAGCTGGAACGCGTACAAGTGAGTATTGAAGACATGTCGCGGTGTTTTGAAGTTAATTCGCTTCCCTAGGCAGTACACCTTCCCCCATGATGACCTGACGCCTGTCTCGGCGAGCTGGACTGACGGTCGGAATGGTTGGGGTGCATCGGTTGTGGACGCCCTTTCTACTCTTGTGAGTCCCTACATGGTTTTATTTACCGTTCTGAGGTTGACGTGACATTAGGCTATCATGAACGAGACGGTATGACACCTAAAAACCCGTATTGGCGAAGTAGATAGCTCATCCACGACCCTTAGGATATCCTCGAGCAAGCCATCAACTTCACGTCAAAAATTGACTTCACCCACAGCCACACCAAGGACTCTGCCAGGTTCGTACCCTCCTTGGCCTTCGCGATTTGCGACGAGAGGCTCATAACCAACAGTGTCTTCGAGACCACGATCCGCTACCTCGGCGGCATGCTGAGTGCATACGAACTGACAGGCGAGAAGTACCCCGTGCTGGTCAAGCAGGCGAAGACTCTCGCGGATCGGCTGGCGTTCGCATGGGCTCACGTATGAATTGGTCGCACTTTGCGTTGGTACAGAAACTAATCAACCGTGTAGGGCAAAACCGTGCCCTACGGCGAGATCAACATCAACACTACCGTTCCTAGCATTGCTACGAACAGCATTGCAGGTTCTGGCACGGTGAGTTGGCGAGAGTTCCCCATAATACCAGCATCGCGTACTCACGATATCTCCCTGACTAGCTTACGTTAGAGTGGTCGCGACTCGCGTAGGTCGACTCATCGAATCCCGGTTGTCATGGCATACTGACCTCCGTCACGGTTTCGTGATCAGCAAACATACCGGTAATGATACCTATCGAGCTCTCGCAGAGAACACTGTTAGGACTATCATCGCTCAGGTTAGTCGTCCCCGTGGATGCCGTCGTCCGAAGATCGAACTCACAACCATTGCCCACAGCCAAAACCCCTCCCCGGCTGCCCCACCCAAGGCATTGATCCGACCACAAGCAAGCCAGTTGGCGCCTACGTCGTAAGTGCTTCGAGCCACATATTCCTCTATCGGAGACCCTAACTGGAAAAATAGACCTGGGGTGGAGGCTCCGACAGTTACTTCGAGTACCTTATTAAGTATGCCCGCCTTACGGACACTGATGACAACATCTTCGCGGACAACTGGGCCACTGCAGTCGACACGTCTATCAGGACACTCTTGAAGGTACGATCGACATGATTCGCATCTACGGAAACTTGCCTAATCTTGTACCGAGAAATCCACTGTTGGCAACTGGACGTACCTCGCCGACCTCGACAGCAGCGGTACTATACGCCACATTGGCTCCCACCTTGCGTGCTTCATGGCTGGCAACTGGATCATGGGCGGTAGGCTCCTGAACAACCAGACCATCGTCAATCTGGGTCTCGACCTGAACGAGGGTTGCTGGAACACCTATGCCAGCACCGCGTACGTCTGCTCTCTCCTCCGTTCTGGGATCGCAATTTCACGCCGTGGACACGCAGCACTGGCATCGGACCGGAGTCATTCGGCTACTTCTCCCGCGACAGCAACTACACCGGGTCGACCCCGAGCGCTGCCCAGATCGCGTTCTACAACAAGCACGGCTTCTTCATCAACAGCCAGTACTACTACATGCGCCCCGAGGTGCTCGAGTCCAACTTCTACGCCTGGCGGTACACGGGCGACGTCAAGTACTACCACCGCGCCATCTCTGCGTACCAGAGCTTCCAGAAGTATCGAAAATCAAGGTGTTCGCGCCGATGAACAACGTGAACGCGGCCGAGGGGGGAGGGTTCATCAACGACATGGAGAGCTTCTGGTTCGCGGAGGTGCTCAAGTACCTCTACCTCACGTTCGAGACACCAACCACATCAGTCTGGACAAGTGTAAATTTTAGTTCTTCCCTCCCTCTGCCACCCCCATCCCCTTTTCAGACAGCTACTAACGGATACATCTTTAGACGTCTTCAACACCGAGGCACACCCTTACGTCGCGCCCGCTGCGAAGCAGTCGTATGGCAGTGGCAAGCGGCACGCGACTCCCACCGAACCTTTCACTGCGAACCCCGGCGAACTTCCGCTCGTCAGCCCCGCCGCGAAGATCCCCGCTACGTGGCCAGAGGGAGCCCAGTAGCTCTGTCCAACTGGCTCATGAAGTGTAAAAATTAGTGTATGGACATCGCTTGGGGGTTCGGTCAGTCACAGGCTAGCCGTGGTTTGAAACGCTGCAGTCGCGCAGCGCTGTAGCATACCTGTACATACGAGGTCATCTGTGTTCTCTGGGGCTCTATCGTTTTATTTGGGCTAGGTTATAGGTTCCTTATATGAAGGCTAGTACGCGCTATCGCCGTCAGAGAGAGGACGACCATGTCGGCGACGGGCCGCAAATACTCGTCGGCGACGACGAAAAAGTGGCTGTGGTTTGGTTTGAGGTCTTTCGATACTGGGTCATGGCACGGTGACGATAGTGTGCGGGCAGAGAGCAACTGCCACAGCCACACTACTCAGTACGAGTCCGCCGCCTCTGGGTCGGTCCGGTTTAGCCGCGAGCGTCTGTAGCACCTGCGCTGGTCGTCGTAATAAGTAGGTCGTCGTCTGCTAGGCTAGATCTCTCCCAGTGCCACGTCCGAGTCCCTCCCTGGTCCCTCCCCTCCCCAACGTCCTACTCACAGGCTCGGCCCACCATGTCAAAGGCTGCCACCGAGCCAACCACGTCTAGCCTAGGACCCTCGTCCGGTCGTGCATCCTCCCGTACTACATCCTCGGACACCTCTCAGTCGAGTGTGGAGGACCCCGTATACCTGGGAGGGGACGTTACTCCGTTATATGACCGTCCTCCCCTCACGCACATAGGTCATCTATCATCTGCCTTGGGAGACAACGTTACTCCTCTGCCCTCCACCTCCGCTCGCACTCCAGGCAGCCCAGGTCCGGTCAAAGACCCCTCCGCTGGAGAACGCCCCCTTCCCCCCGACATCGATCCCTGCGCCGAGACTTCCAGCTCGCTCATTCCTAGGCCTGCCCTCTTCCCGCGGCCTGAAACTGCTCTAGACAGGCTTCCGGAACCCGTGCCTGGGTACACCAAGGCCTTGCGGGAGGACGTCGCTGTGGAGGTCGCTCATTTCGGGACAGAGGTCCAGAGGCACATTATCAGAGTCGAAAGCAAAGTCGACCGCATCCAGCTCACCCTCGACCACCTCTTCAATGTCCAGCCTCATGCTCAGGCTGCGGACAGCGGCGCTGTAGACGCGCAGCCGCCGCAGTGCCCGTCGGAACAGCCGCCAACCGTGACGTTTTTTTGGACCTTATGGAGCAGTACCTCGAAAAAACCATGAAGGCTGTCTCGGAACAGGTCGAGAAATCCATAAAAGCTACGGTGGCGAAGGTCACGGAGGAGATGACCGGCAAGTTCACGTAGTTGGAGAAAGACGTCGCGAGCCAGATCAGAGCCGAGTTGGGAAGTGAGAAGGAGGAGTACCAGTGCACCATGGGCCCTCTATGAGTTAGTCGGCTGGCTGACTGACGGGCGGCGACACAGACGAGCTGTTGGACGTCGACCGCAAGGAGAGGCTGCCTGAGCTCTTTGACCAGCTCAAGGTGACCTAACTTCTCCTCGCTCCCCTACTAGTCCGCGCATGCACGACAGCGACATCACCATAGTTACTCACGTGGTCAAATAGAGCACAGCGACGAATGTGTCTAAATCGGCGGAACCTTAGTTTCGTGTCGTGTTGAAATGTTCTTCGCATGTGGTGGGCATCTAGCTCGATTCAAGAACCCTTTTTTATCGTTTCTGAACCATTGCCATGGATCCGAAGTGCATCCCTTCACGATCATCACCCGTTGGGGAAACCAAGCGAAGAGCAGGAGCTACTGGCTTGTCTTTCCCCTCTCGCATCGTTTCTCTCTCTTTCGACCCTCGTCTGCAGACCGCGTACAAACTACCCTACTAACAATTATCGGCTCTCATATTAGAGGTCCAACGTCCGACCACTTTCCCACTGACTAACCCTCTACGATCACCCGCTTTCCTGTAGATTTACATCCATTCAATCCATGAAGCCTAGGTCGCTGTGCACTTCAATCGTCACGCTCGCGTGCCTGCCATCCGGCGGTCTCGCGGCCAGCATTCAACGTCCGAATGCGACCCTGCCTGGGGATGCCGCCCTGCACAGACAGAACGTCAAGGACATCTTCATGGCGAGCTGGAATGCATACATGTGTGAGTATCGTGATTTCTGACGGGCCATTTCACGTTCTGACACGGCGTCCGACTGCTAGGCAATATGCATTCCCCCATGACGATCTGACCCCATCTCGAAGAGCTGGACCGACGGGCGGAATGGCTGGGGTGCATCGCTCGTGGACGGGCTTACGACTCTGGTGAGTTTCCGCAACAGAACGCTCATAAACGTGTGTCGGCTGACCCCGTTACAACAGGCGGTCATGGGCGAGATGGTACGATATGTTCGATGCCAACACCGTGAAGGTGTCACGCTCACGTCTGGTGTACTCTGTATAGGATGTCTTCCAGCAAGCGGTCGCTCACATTGCGACCGTCGACTTCACCCATGACCACTCTGGGAGCACCGCCAGGTCCGTATTGTTCTACCGTCAGTGCAATCCTTGTGAAACGCAGGTTAATAGACCAACAACAGTGTCTTCGAATCGACGATTCGTTACGTTGGCGCTCTGCTGAGCGCGTACGAGCTGTCAAATGCAACGATACCCGTCCTGGTCAAGCAGGCTCAGACTCTGTCCGACAGGCTTGCGGGCGCATGGTCTGCGGTAAGAGTATTTTGCATGTCGCTTCGATACGGGTACTCAGGGACTTTGCGCGCAGGGAAATGCCATACCCTACGGCCACGTGGACGTTAATACCACCATACCCAACATCGGCACGTCCAACATTGCGGAGGCGGGCTCAGTGAGTCGCATCGCGCACCTAGCATGGGGTCATGCCAACGTCCTAGTCTGAACAGCTCACGTTGGAGTGGTCGAGGCTTGCGTGAGTTCATTGCCTTGAAATCCCGCTTGCCGCGATGTTCTGATCTCGCGCTCAGCAAGTACACCGGTGACGACACGTACCGCGCTCTCGCCGAGAACGCTGTGAGGGCCATTATTGCTCAGGCTAGTCATTCCTGTTGGCATATACATCTAGAAGTAGCGCTGAACGGCATTTCCGGTAGTCGAAACCCCTCCCCGGCTTTCCCGCACAAGGTATCGATCCGACCACGAACAAGCCAGTTGGCAGCTACGTGGTAAGTGCTTGGGTTCTAGGATCACGCTTCTGGAGGTTGACCGCTCGCTCAGACCTGGGGCGGAGGATCGGACAGCTACCTGGAGTACCTCATCAAGTACCCTCGTCTCACGAACACTAATGACAACATCTTTGCGGACAATTGGGCTACCGCCGTCGACTCGTCCATCAGGACGCTCTTAAAGGTATGCTCTACGCTTCTCCCATCTTCATAATCTTCCTTACCCTGGCGCGCAGACTTCGACTGTGGGCAACTGGACGTATCTCGCGGATCTCGACGACACCGGCACCATCCGGCACATCGGCTCGCACCTCGCGTGCTTCATGGCGGGCAACTGGATCATGGGTGGCAGGCTCGTGAACAATCAAACTATCGTTGATATCGCCTTGCAGCTCAACGAGGGCTGCTGGAACACCTACGCAAGCACCGTGTACGTCCCCCCTTCTCTGTTCTCGATCCCATCTGACTGACCTCTCGACAAAAAGCACTGGCATCGGTCCGGAAGCGTTCGGCTACTTCTCGAGCGATGGCAACTACACCGGTTCGACACCTACCGCGGCCCAACGCTCGTTCTACAACCAGCACGGCTACTTCATCACAGCCGACTACTACTACATGCGGCCCGAGGTGCTCGAGTCGAACTTCTACGCATGGCGCTACACCGGTGACGTCAGGTACTACTACCGCGCCGTCTCTGCGTACCAGAGCTTCGAGAAATACCTCAAGACAGCGAACATCAACGCATTCGCGCCGATCAACAACGTGAACGCGGCCGACGGGGGAGGGTTCATCGACGACATGGAGAGTTTCTGGTTCGCGGAGGTGCTCAAGTACCTCTACCTCACGTTCGACGACCCCAACCATATCAGTCTGGACGAGTGTTAGTGCATGTGTTTTCCTACCCCTCGGTTTGTGCGAAAGCGCGTCCACTGACGTTGAAACTTGTTCCACTGCCAGACGTGTTCAACACCGAGGGCCACCCTTACGTCGCGCCGGCCGCGAAGGCTGTCTACGGCAGCGGCAAGCTCTACCCACAGCCGCCAGAGCCCTTCAAGACGGACCTCGGGTCGCTCCCGCTCGTCAGCCCACTCGCGAGCCAACTGCTAGCGCGCATTCCCGCCGACACGGGCCTAATCTCGTAGTCGGAATACCACATGGGGGCTTGCCGCGAAGATACCCGCCATGCGGACGGGTGCTCCTCGAGGACCTAGCCTGAGGGTTCGTGGCCTTGCACTGGAGGATTTGAACCAAGGATCGATGTGAAACCTGCAGTGGTATACCCGCGCATGAGACTACCTTACATTGCGCCCCATAGATACGTTTTTACCCTCAATATGACTAGCACTACGACTGGAACTTTGAATATAAGTAAGTAGCACGGTGCAACTTCGAACCCGGGAACCGTTTGTGGTGGCAGTGGTACAGTAATATATCGGTCCTTCGGACAACAAATCCAGTTTGCCCTCCTGAGCCGTCCCATGCTCATTTTCCAGAAATCGGACTCGACAGTATTCATAACAGTCTTAATGGCTACGATATACCAGATTTTCGCAACCTACAACGAGGATTCTGAGCAGATTGAGGTGTATTTTTGCCCACCCCCTTATCGTGCCTCCATCGGTCCTTCGGACGCCTTGATTTTGCCTAATGCAGCGAGGATTTCATCTAAGCGAACGTAGCCGACGATACCCGAGGCACGAATATGGCAAATCAGCCAGTTAGCGCTCGTCCGCAAGAGCGTTGCACCCAGGATTCAAGACAAAGCATACACCACTTGTGTGTACAAGGACGGAACAGCGTGGAATCATCGAAAAATTATATGTACATACAAGTGTAAGTCCTGCGTAAAATTTTGCGGGTGGAGCTGTTGTCGATCCTGAGCAACGCCCTGGTCGAACTAATTTTGCCCCCAAAACCACCAAAATTTGGGCACTGAACAACAGCGGGGCCACATTGCGGGCCGAAACTCAACATTCGAGTACAAATAAGATATTATAACATATCCGCAACCAGTTTGAAGGCAGGGGAATGGCGGGGGAGTGAGAAATGCAGGCCGTCCGAAGGACTGATGGCTTCCGAAGGACCGATATATTACTGTAATTGACTCGCTGCCGGTCGCCGCGCCTCGCAAGATGACCAGGATGGACTCGGAGCGGGTAGTGCAGTCCCGACGGGCCGCTCTGGGTCACGGTCAGCTCGTGCGAATTGGACTCCGGGTTGCCTAGATACGAGCTATTGGGGACATGGCTGTGTAACGTACTGAAGTACAGTAGTCCAAATCCTATCCCACCTTCCTCCCCCCATCGGGTCTCCTTCTCTTCTTCCTTCTCCTCAAGGTAACGCTCATCCTTCTCTGACGACGGACCCGTTCTTCATGAAACGGGCCTCTATGCAAGGCGGCCTCAGTGACCTTCTTCATCTGGGTGACTGCGCGTTCCCCGCAGACACTATATCCAATTCGAAGTCAACTAAACTTGAACATGATCGTATCACAGGTGCGTTATGCTATCTTTCCCCAGTGAAGGGAAGTAAGTCGTGACCCACATAACTCGCAGCGGGATCGATGCTCGCGGAAGAGGATAGACTATTGATCGAGCAAGTGCCTCCCACCGAAATCCAAGCATGGTGTCTGGCGAGGATCGCGGAGCACCAGAATCGTAACCAACGGCTCCGCGAGTCGGCCGGTTCCGCTGCTCGCGATGCTATCTACGAAGTCAAGACCCATATTCGCGCCCTCCGCTCCGAATACAACGCCTTCGCGCCGATCAACCTGCTCCTCCCGCCCGAGGTACTCATGGAAATCTTCTCGAACGTCCACCCGGCCGTCACTACCCGACGACGTGTGCCTCTCTTGCTCGTCTGTCGATACTGGCGGAGGGTTCTCTTCAAGACACCCCAGTTCTGGGCTCATCTCCTCAGCTTGCCTGTCGGGGATTCGTTGGGCTTCGATCGGGATGTGCGTCGGTTCACGGCCGCGCTTGCACTGTCCGCACCTCAGAACTTTACCCTCTCTCTCCCGTTCCGCTCCTCAGATGTTGTTGACGCCTTGGTACCCCATGCCAGCCGCGTCTCCTCCCTTGTGTTCGACGATAGGTCCAATATTGAGGTTATCAACCCGCTGCTTGGACAACATATGCCTCACCTTAGGCACCTCGCCATCCTTGACTGCTCGAGAAGCCTGGGAAGCTCGGATGAGCCTCTTACGTTGTGCTTCCACCATTATCCCGAGATCCATACTCTCCAACTTCAGCTCACTGTGTTTTACTCCCCGGCTACACCATGTCCATCCCTGCTTCACCTCGAGCTGGCACACTGCACGATCCGCGCATGGCCCATCGACAAAGCCGGCTTCGTCCACCCACTGTGCTCCCTGCACGACGCCCTCGAACTCTTCCCGAATCTGGAGACCCTGTCCTTGGTTTACAGCCTCTCAGAAGGCGGTTGGTTCGGAGACCTCCCAGAGGTCACGAAGACCGTCCATCTGCCACGCCTGCGTCGCCTCGAGATAGAAGACATACCTACCTTTATCCCGCGGTTCCTCCCACATCTGACCTTCCCATCAACGACCTCCCTTGTGCTCGAACCTGTCCATAGACTGTCCTTCGAATACCCCGTGGCAGTCCCACTGTTCCCAGGCATCAGCCCCTCCCCAGCACCCGACGTGGACTCGGAACTAAGTCTATCCATCGATTTCGAATCTTCAGAGGGGCCCGCGCGCTGGGAGACACACGGTAACGGTACTCGTCCAGTACGCGTCACGCTCGCGGCCGCGGCACGCCACCTCGACACCATCGCGCACTTCACTCGCGAGCTGGGGAACGCCCTCGCGCCCGGGCGCGGAGTCTCGGTGCTCACGGCGAAGGGCACTTGGGAGCGCTCCGCCACGAGCGGACACTCACACATCCACGCCAGGCAGTACTGGGCCGAGTTCCTCCCGAACCTCGGTGGGCTCCGTCGCATCGTCTGTGCGACGGGCGGGGCGACGAGGGATCTTGTGGATCTGCTTGGGAGGCCGTTGGCGGGGAGCGGCGAGTTCCCGTGCGTGGGCTTGGTGGACGTCGCGCTGGTATGGGACCTGCCGTCCGGAGCCTACTTGGAGTGCGCGTTGGAGCGGGAACGCGAGAACGAGGCGCGTGGGGACGCTGAGGGCTCGGACGAGAGGGCGAGTTCGCAAGCCGCGCACGATCGGGCGGGATGTCGTAGCCTTGGCTCAGAAGTCGCGACGTCGTTGGGCGTGCTCTGCGATACCCTTGGGGCGTGCCTCGTGGAGAGGGCGGGGCGCCAGTGCGCGCCGATCCGGAAGCTCTCTGTGGCACTGCGCGGGTGGTACGGGGGGTACATCGATGTGCGAGGGTGGCAGGCTGCGTTGGTGAAGCGGCAGCTACAGGATGCATTGGGTCATTTGCTCGGAGAGGTCGCCGTCGTTGACGAAGTTGGTTGAGCTTTGTGGCCAGCGAGCACGGATGGGTACAACAGATGGCGACAACACGACCTGCAGAGTAAGTAAGCATTATTCCTGGCAGCCGTCGGCCTTGCGCCCCTGTTCGAGCTCGAGATCGCACTAGATGTTCCTTCAGACCCCACAGTGCATAATTTCTATCGACTACAAGTTATTCAGGTGTTGGCGAAGATATATTGTTGGGCCATGCGGATTCCGGAACGAATTACTGTCAGTGACAGTTTTGTGCGGTGGCAGTGGCAGCTGGCGGCCCGATCGGACCCTGATTGACTCGGCCGTCAGGAGGCTACTAGTACTAGCTAGCGTCGAATGATCCTCGAACCTCGAGCTTCGATCGTTTCTTCCCTCCTCCTCTTCAACTTCCTCAGCAACCTACCTACGACCTTCTTCGAACTCATAAATACAGTGCATCATGATGCAGGACAGAGCCGATGAGCTCCTTCATTTGGGAGACCTCGCCACTGGCACGCTCCCTGCAGGCATGTCGTTCGAACATGATCGTGCTACAGGTATGGCGTATGGCGTGTTTTTCTCAAATGAAAACTGTTGATATAGATACTCTCCAGCACAATCAATCCTCGCAGAAGAGGATATGATATCGATCAAACAAGTTCTCCCCGCCAAAGTCCCAGAATGGTGTCTAGCCAGGATTGCTGGGTATCGAGATCACATCCGCCTCCTCCGTGAATTGTACGATCCTTCCGCTTGCACCGCGATCTGGGCTACAAAATCCCACATACGAGCCCTGCGCTCCGAATTCAATGCGTTTGCCCCGATCAACCGTCTCCTCCCTCCTGAGGTGCTCATCGAGGTCTTCTCCAACGTTCACCCCGCTGTGCTCTACTCCTGGCGCATGCCTATCTTGCACGTCTGCAGGTACTGGCGAAGGCTTGTTCTCAAGACGCCTCAGTTCTGGGCTAACCTCCTCACTTTGCGGAGATGGCATGCACCGAAATTCAATTGGCGAATTGGTCGGTTTACGGCCGCACTTACACTGTCAGCCCCTGTCGACCTTACTCTCTCTCTCCCATTCGGATCCTTGTACGAGGTTGTCAACATTATGATGCCTCACGCCGATCGCCTCGCCTTCCTCAAGATTAACTCTGCATATCGTATCGTGTATGGCATCGAACGGCTCCTCAAACAGCATATGCCTCGCCTCAAAGACCTCATCATTATCGATCGTGCGTACGACCGGGGGGTCCTTCCTCTGACCCTGTACTTCCAACGTTATCCTAACATCCATGCTCTCCGACTTGGTCTCACCATTTCCTATTCTATAACTGCACCGTGTGCATCCCTGCACCACCTCGAGCTGTCGTGTTGCACTATGCACGCTTCAGGGGCGCGCACACCCAGAGGCGGTAGCTATCTCCCCTCGATGCGCTCTGTACACGACGCTCTTGGGTATTTTCCGAATTTGGAGACCCTCGTCTTGATTTGTGCCTTGTCAGAGAGACATAGTAGACATTGGTCTGGGGACCTCCCAGAGTTGACGAAGACCGTCCATCTCCCGCGCCTGCGCCGCCTCAAGATCGCTGAAGACGGACCAACCTTCATCCAATGCTTTCTCTCGCATCTAGCCTTTCCATCGACGACCTCCCTCGTGCTCGAACTCAATCCGAGATTCGATCTCTTCTACGACGACCTTGTGCTAGGCCCAGTGTTTCCACTGAGCACCAACCCCTCCCCGGGTGCGCCGGACGAGGCTGGCTCGGAGATCAGCACTTCGATCAGTCTTTTCCTCGATTTCCTGTCCTGGGAGGTGCCGGTCCGATGGGAGACACACGACGAGGGGATTCGCCCAGTCCACATCACCCTCGGCGCAGCCGCCAGGGAACTCGACACTACCGCGCACTTCATCCGCGAGCTCGTGCACGACCTTGCGCCCGCGCGCGGGGTCACGGCGCTCACGGCGCAGGGCACGCGGGATCGCACTTCCGGAGACATTGGTCTCTACAACAATGGCGTGCGAGAGTACTGGGCCGCGTTCCTGCCTGACCTCGCTGCGGGGATTCGCCGCCTCGTCTGCACTACGGGCGAGACGACGAAGGACCTCGTCCATCTCCTCGGGAGGCCGTCAGCGCAGAGCGGCGAGTTCCCGTGTGGGCGCTTGGAGGACCTCGCGCTGGCGTGGGCACTGCCGCCCGGAGCCTGTGTGGAGTTGGGGGAGTCAGGAGGAGAGGAGGCTGAGGAACAACCCGAGCCTGACTCGGAGGCGCGCGGCGACGCGGACGAATCGGTGCGCGAGGCAGGGGCTTCCGAAGATGCGGACTCGGAGGACGAAGCGGAATATCGGACCCCTGGTCTAGAAGTCGCGGCATCGTTGCGCGAGCTTTGCGACATGCTCCAGGCGTGCCTCGCGGAGAGAGCGGGGCACTGCGAGCCGATCAGAACGCTGTTGGTGACTCTGCGCGGGTGGTATCGCCGGCACTCCAAAGTGCCAGGTTGGCAACCCGCCTTGGTAGAAAGGCAGCTACGGGATGCGTTGGGTCACTTGGTTAGAGAGGTTTCCGTTGTTGAAGACGTTCATTGAACGCATGTTGTGGTCGGCGGATAGATACAATGGAGGCTGCAGAGCATTGAGTAACGTGAAGACCATATCAGCGAGGAGAGCGTACTAGAGCTACGGTCCGCTACTTTCCAGACACTCACCGGTAACCCATTCTCGCGCCATGGCCTGATCGCCAGGAAACGCAATATGAGTAAACAGCTCTACACTCTGGGAAGGATGGCCCTACGGAGGCGTTCACGAGAGACGACGTTAATTTCAGTGCCGTCGCAGAAAAAACTTGGCGAGACTTCGTGTAGCCAGAATGCTTCTTCCGCGGTCCTGTCCACGACATAATAGCACCCCAGCTTGTCGCCCAGACCGGCGCCCGATTCGTCGTTGTCGACCAAGTGGATGCCGAACTCTATATCTCTCGCCGATAGATGCGGATGTGAGGCAAGTTCGACATAAAGCTTCTTGACCGCTTCTTCTATCGCTTCGTCAAGGAAAGTACTGCATGTTTGAATGAGCGTTCAGGTCTCTATTGAACACATGCAACGGAAAAGCGATGACGTACGGGATTATACAATGGGTTAACCCTAGGACGCTGCCTGTGGGCTCTTGGCACGAGGCACAGGACGAGTTGGACCACTGTCCGATGTTCCGCTGGGACGGCCCCAATCTTCATGTCCTTCCGGCTGCTATGGACCTGAAATGAAGTAAGGGTCCGTGGCAGACCGTTCGTGTAGTCATGACACGCTATGCTGAACAGAACGTGTCGAGGAATAAATACCCACCATTTTTGATGCTCAATTCGGTGAGCCTTGAACGGGACACCCCAGCGTAGAAGCTGGGCCCTGGCATCGTCAGAAATCTGTCGGTAAAGAAACGTAGGCAAGGTTACCTCCTCGAGGTAGCAGGCATCGACCTGTGACAGGAAATGATTTGCTGGTCAACTGGAAGTCTCATTGAGGAAGTGGTAGGACTCACGTCTCCGCGACTCGTTCAGGAGCATAGTAGTTCGCTGGCGGCTGTTCGTTGGATGTGATTGCCTTCTTAAGTATACATTAGGGTTAGGGTCATGCGAAACTTGGGCGTCTAAATTGGGAGTGTGATGGTTTCTTGCTTGTCCGGAACCACCACTGCGCCCTTTGCTCACGAGAGTCTTTGAGGATTTAAGCGGGGCGCTGCTCTCTAGCGCACTGCGGCGAGCGAATGGCAACTTCAATCTCATCTCGCACGAAATGGTCCCTTTAGACTTGTGGAAGCTCCGAGTCGCTTGCCAGCCATGGCACCGCTGGCACACTGGCACGTAGTTGTGACAAGGTATGCTGGGCTATTTTCGGTGGCATGGATTCGTCCGTATTGTACTTCATTAACATATGTTTGTGCTCAGAGGGACAACAAGGAGCGCAAGACAGAGCTACAATGTATGCCGACACTCGCAACGAACGCGCTCGAGAACGCTGGAGTTTGGAGCTATATGCTCCAGGCCAGACCTCATTGCGGCGAAACCCCCATCTAGAAGTTGTCTGGAAGCATTGGGTGGAGACGGGGAACCCGAGCTATCCGTTCGCTTCCTCTGTCCTAGCCAGAAACTTTGATCGGTGGTCGGACGCGCGCAGCACGGGCAACACTCGCGACGGTACTTGGTTCTTCCAGATCAAGAGCGAGAGGAGGCTACAAGGTTTTAGCTTGGAACAAGGTTGTTATGTTGTCGATTCTCTAACACCCGTCTACTGACGCGCGTGACAATCGGACTATTTCCGTAGGTTATGCGATGATGGACGGAGGGCCCTTGAAGATGTGTGCTAGCCGCTGCTCAGTTTCAAGGGTCCGAAGCCCCAGTCAAGAAGAGGTGCGTTCCCTCCGCAGTACTTATGGCCCAAGTCACTGATGTTCTACATAGCGGCACATGCCCTCTATTTTCGCTTTGCGAACGACTTTGACCCACTAGACGGGCACTGCGGACATAGATCCTCGTGCGATCGGTGCTGAAGCCTAAATCACGACCCCACTCCTAGGCCACATGTCTGAGCGTGGAGCGGCAGCTAGCTCAACTACGTCCTCCCACCACCATCCGAGCTGGTGTACTTGATCTCTCCCGAAATGGGTCTTTGCGCAGCGTCCCGTGGGAGGGTGAGTTTATGTTGGCCGTTCATGTTCCACATCCCACGCTCCTCTTACTGGCGCTCCTCCGAGAGTTTCGTAAAGCCATTGTCGTTTTTGGGCACGGTTTGCGCAACACGTCATCGATCCGCTTTTGAGACTGCAGTCAGCTGCCATCCGTCCGCTATCCGATGTCCTATGTATCCACGCTCTCGATGTAATGCCCAACCTTCAACCATGTGCACACGGAATCACGAGTCCAGTTGGCCGCCAGCGCAGCAGATTGGGCGACGCACGGCAGACATCCGGTGGATTGTGGTCAGTGTTTCAAAGATTTCCTTGCCTTCGCTAGAAAACTACTCAGTCATCGGTTGCCAGGCTATTTTCAGTACTGAGATATATCGTTGCATGCCGACCATCGTACTTATTCTCCTTGTGGTGGCTTTAGGAGACGGCGACACAGACCTCCGTTTACTGCCTTCAACTACGCTGTGTCCTCTTTGCTGTCTCTGGGCAACCGTGCAGTTGAATGGGTAAGTTCGTGGTGTATAAACTGAAGCCGTGGACTGACTCCCTCGCAAACCACAAGCTGCAAAAATAGCTGGACAAGCTGGACAAGAATATCCCGGCCGCGAGGCGTTTAGAGGCGACGGACGAGGCTACATTGTCGGAGGCCGTGAGAACCGGGCGGACAACAATCGCGGGCCTCCGAGGCTCGGAAGGCGGACCACATAAAAGGTTGCACTGAGTGTGCCGGTTCAACAGCCACTCGTGGCACCCATTCCTCTCTTTTGAAGACTCAGCTCCGTCTATCCCAAGGTCGCTATGGTATCCTGGTCGCTCCGCAAGTCGATCGTCGCGCTCGCATGTTTGTCTGGGGGCTTCGCCGCCAGCATCCAAGACCCAGACTTAAGCCTCCCGTCAGACGCGTCGGAGCACAGGCAGAACGTCAAGGACATCTTCCTGACGAGCTGGAACGCGTACATGTGAGTAGCATTTGTTTTCGAGGGGTTGTGCGAATGCACTGAAACTGAATGTCTCCGGTGTTTAGGGAGTATGCTTACCCCCATGATGACCTCACTCCAATTTCAAAGAGCTGGACCGATGGTCGGAACGGCTGGGGTGCATCGCTTGTAGATGCGCTTACCACACTGGTGAGTCTCCGCACCCAAACGTTAAACAAGGCTCGGCCATTGACTCCGTTGTGATAGGCTATTATGGGCGAGACGGTGCGCCCACCGCAGTCGAGGAGCGAGTGAAGTTGTTCATTAACCTCTGCTATTGTAGGATCTCTTCGAGCAGGCGGTCAACCATACCGCAACTGTCGACTTCACCCACGACCACTCTGGGAGCACCGTCAGGTCAGTGCTCTCCCTTTCCTTCGTCGGAGGCAGTGAGGGACTCACGAACGGATGGACGACAGCGTCTTCGAGACCACGATCCGCTACGTCGGCGCTCTACTAAGCGCGTACGAGCTGTCGAACAAGACGTACCCCGCGCTCGTCACGCAGGCGCAGACCCTTGCTGATAGGCTCGCCTTTGCGTGGTCTCGTGTAAGTGCATATATGCATGCCAGAGTTGACTCTGAGACTGACCGGCGTACGTAGGGCAACACCATTCCTTACGGTACAATCAACATTAATACGACTGTCCCCATTAACGGGACAAACAACATCGCGGCAGCTGGTTCGGTGAGTTCGCGGCAGCCATATACCGGAGCGAGCATTGACGCGTGCTGACGCTTCCTTTCGGGGTCGATAGCTCACGTTGGAGTGGTCGCGTCTTGCGTATGTCGATCTGCTTTGCATTATCGGTCTCGCGGAGATCTTACCTTGTGTGCAATGCTTACCTTCTGCTCAGCAACTACACAGGTAATGACACCTACCGCGCTCTTGCAGAGAACACTGTGAGGGAAATTATTGCCCAGGTCAGCCGTCCTCGCAGATGGTTTCCGAAGACTGAACTGAACGCCGTCCTTACAGCCCATGCCCCTTCCCGGCTTCCCGGCTCAGGGCATCGACCCAGCCACGAACGAGCCTGTTGGCGCCTATGTCGTATGTGTTCCAGGTTGAATGCTACGCTGCTGGATCCGGGTATGCTGACGTCCGCAATAGACCTGGGGCGGAGGGTCGGACAGCTATCTAGAGTACCTCATCAAATACCCTCGCCTGACCAACACAGACGACGACACATTTGCGGACAACTGGGCTACGGCCGTCGACTCGTCCATCAAGACGCTCCTCAGGGTATGGTCTATCCTTCTCCCATTCGTGTACCGTTGCTTACGACATCCTCTCCTTACCAGAGATCTACCGTCGGGAACTGGACGTACCTCGCCGATCAAGACGACAGCGGCACCATCCGGCACATTGGCTCCCACCTTGCGTGCTTCATGGCCGGCAACTGGATCATGGGTGGCAGGCTCCTGAACAACCAGACCATCGTCAATCTGGGTCTCGACCTGAACGAGGGTTGCTGGAACACCTATGCCAGCACCGCGTACGTCTGCTCTCTTCTCTCTTCTCCGTTCTGCGATCGTAATCTCACGCCGTGGACACGCAGCACTGGCATCGGCCCGGAGGCGTTCGGCTACTTCTCGAGCGACGGTAACTACACCGGATCGACTCCGACCACGGAACAGATCGCGTTCTACGACCAGCACGGCTTCTTCATCACGACCTCGTACTACTACATGCGCCCCGAGGTGCTCGAGTCCAACTTCTACGCCTGGCGGTACACGGGCAACACCACGTACTACGACCGCGCCGTGTCCGCGTACCAGAGCCTCGAGACGCACCTCAAGACGAACACCGTGGCGTACGCGCCGATCGACGACGTGAACACGGCCGGCGGCGGCGGGTTTATCGACGATATGGAGAGCTTTTGGTTCGCGGAGGTCCTCAAGTACCTCTACCTCACGTTCGACGATCCCAGCCACATCAGCCTGGACGATTGTGCGTATTACCATCGGCGCCCTGCTTCAGTGGAAGACACTGTTGCTAATGTGTGTCTCTTAGACGTCTTCAACACCGAGGCGCACCCTTACGTCGCGCCCGCTGCCAAGACTTCGTACGGGAGTGGCCAGCTTTACACCGGGTCGTCAGTCCCGTTCAAGACGAATCCCGGCATACTCCCGCTTGTCAGCCCTGCGGCGAAGATCCTCGCCATGGGGCTAGGTGTATAACTGCATCTCACAACGTTGTTATGTTGCTAATGTGGCGGGTTCGTTAGCGCAGACATATGACGGACCATTTGTACATTTAATCCAAATACAACACAATTTCTTGCCCGATCACAACACAACTTTTGTTCACTTACACCACATCTTTTACTTGATCAAACGGCAATTATTATTCGCTCACACCACATCTTTTATTCGATTACATTGGCACCTAGCACCGCGTATCCTGAAGTGCTCCAGTCCAACTCCTACGCCCGGCACTACGGTAACTTGAACACCACGTATACGACTACGCCATCTCCGTGACATACAAGAACCTCAGGCTTCAAGGCTTACCTTGGATAACTCGCTTCTGTGACCGAGGCTGGTGAGGACATCTTGCCCTTGTCATTATTCCATCCCGCTGCCTCACATTGCGCGTTCTGCAGGCGTAGGGGAATGGATGCCACGCGTCAAATCCGAGGTTGTTGCGAACGGGGAGCTCGAAGCCCGTCGGCAACGGGAGCACGCGACTCGAAGACTCGAGGAGGTGAAAGCCACGTGGAGCGACTCGGAAACGAAACGACATCCAGTGCCACGCCGCCTATGCCTCGCACAGACAAGATCCGCGACCTTTCTCTCGTGAAGATCTCCAGCACGAGGCCATGACAATCCCGCCACAAATTCAAGATGGGGGGCTAGGCTCGGAGGAATTTTTTTCTCGCGCCGGGCATTGGGCCTATGTTTCCCCGGATGCAAGGTCCTTGCAAACCCGGCCCTACCCGACCATGAGGAAGCCTAAGTCTCGAAATCGGGTGATGTGGAGATTCCGATGCTAGCGAGGCGACAGAGTTGCCGCTGAGATTCAGGATAAGGTTAGTATTGAGTTCAAGTTCGATTCCGTGGCCATGATAGACGAGGACCCCCGACTACTCACCCAAATGTATGATCCAAATTTCCAAAATCTGGGCGATTTTGTCCGAGGGATCAGGCCTCTTCCGGGCCCAAAGTCGTCCGGATTTGACCAGGGTTCCGATTTTCTGGCCAATTTTGTCCGGACTCTGGATCAGGCCATCTCGGGCGGTGAAAATGTCCGGATTCGCTCGGATCAGGCCTCTGGAGCCCGTATTTTCGCTACAGGAGCTTCAAGGCACGCATAGGGCGCATACGTAAGGCAATATGGAGCTGTAAATCATACATGAAACGTTCGTAACCTCTGCGGCGGGCAAGTGTCTGCGAATGTGCATGCTACGCAGCCCTAACTCTCTGGCGCCTCTTTCCCCCTCCGTGCCTTCATCAGCGCTTTCACCGCGTTCATGATAGCGCCCAGCGAGGCCTTCGCGGAAACTTGCTTGTAAGTCTTGTGGGTGCCGTCGTTGAGTTCTAATGTGAGCAAATCTGAGCTGAGCATGCAGGAGGCATCCGGTAGACGCAGCAGAATGTAGTCAGATGGAACATGGGCGAAGCGGAATGTTCGAAGCGCGACCAGATCTTGGTGTACGGCGCGAAACTTTCTCAGGTGGGATGGCTCATATGTTTGCATGGGAATATATGAGAGTGATCCGACCGTCTTCGAGCTAGGCTGCCAACAGTGGGTGAAGTTCTTCCCACCACTCTGTGCATACATGGTGAGAACTGTAAAGCCGGAGCAGTGTCAGTGTAGCGGATGCATCCGCTAGTGTTAGTAACACTGGCGGATGCATCCGCCAGATGCAGATGCATCCGTTGCTACCCGCGCTGATACAGCGGGAAGCGCCAAATCGGGATTGGTTGGATGGTGTAAAGTTCAGCGTCGCGAAAGGCACGCATACTTAATAGCGGCTTCCGAGCCACCGTACCATGCTAGCTCAGAATAATCGGGAGTAGTATCAAAGATTATGCATATGTTGTAGTTAGTGGTTCCTTATACAACATCCCCAGCGGTGGGGGGATAGTGTTACTGTATATTAAGTACATAAAACGCAAGCTCCGCACAGCGCACAACCGGGTCCGTTCGTGTGAATGCAGTAGGCCGAAGGCTCGCGTACGCGGATGGTGGTGGCGTGATAGATGGTGGCACGCTACGGACGCGAGCAAGCCCGTCGTAGGCGAACGTGTGTGTTTGAGCAAGGGCACGGGAGACGCACCATGTAATTCGACGAAATGAGGAGAGGTCGGAGCGCAACCGTGGCGCACGACGAAGCCTTGGAAAATGTCGTGGAACCGGTTGTCCCCGAGGGGTCGGTCATCCAAGAACGGTTCAAGCTCCTCAGGCAGCTCAAGTCGTGATTGGTCGCACAGCTGGAATCGATCTGGGAAATCAAAACATGGAGAAAGATGGGGTTGATGAGCGAGTCGAAGTAGAAGGCGGGAGGGTCGGTAGGGATGCTCGGGGCGGATGTAAACGTCCCTCGGAGTGTGGTACATCGAGGGATATGAATGGACCGGGGAAGAGGTGGAGGCGTATAGATGAGGGAAAGCAACGCGGTACTCCATCCGTATTTGCTGACGGATGATGACCTTGTTGATGTCGTTGAACTCGTTCCAATCCTCGTCGAATGTGTCCATATCGCGGGACGGCGTGATGGTGTCAGGCGAGCTCACACTTTTTGATCTGGCAACGCGGCCGCGCAAGTCGAGATGGGCAGGGAGGGGTGTCGAGAGGCGTAAACGGGTGGTTTGCTCGAACTGTCGACAGGGCGCGTCAGCCTTGGGTTGTGTAGACAGCATGGCGCGAGGGGTCGAAAAAGGCGGCGGAGCAAGCGGAGGGAGGTGGAAGCGCTCCTCCACAGAGGCGAGGACGAAGGTAACGAAGCGCTGGAGAGACGCACCGACGCCAGTCCCCAAGTGAAACCCGACTCCCCCTCTCCTGCCTCACCCGCCGGACGCCTCACGCCCCCAACGCGAGCCTAATACGACCAGTCTAGGAACGCGCTGTCAAAGTCTTAGTCGCGATCCTCCAGGTCATCTTCATCGACCTCGTGCTCCGCGTCGACGACCGCGGAGCTCACAGGCGGGGTGATCCACTCCTGCTCCTCGGCTTTGGCTGGCGAAGATGACTGCCCGGGGCGGGACTGCCAAGGCGTACCCGCGAGCTCCAACGCTGCGAGGCGCGAGATGCTTCAAAGCGTTGACGCGATGCGCGAGTAGGACACCTGCACATGCGCAAGTCGCGCGCGCGCCATGGTCAGCTCGCCCATTCCTGAGCGACAGTCTCAAAATGCGATGATTACTCACCAAGTCGGGTGGATCCTAAAGCGCGCGCGTCGCCACGAAGCACAGGCAGACCAGGTTCGGAAAGGCGGTGGCGAGGATCTCGAGCTGCTGCGCGGCGGTGGGCTAGTCATGGCGCTCCTTACCTGCATTTCCTCGCTAGCAGTGGGAAGGGAGCTTGCACTGAGTGCCGATCGGGAGCTACGCCCAAGTCAAGTTCGCGGGGGTGGGCCTCCACCTCGTCTACGGACAAGGCCCTCGTTCAGTCGGTTGGGAGGAGGGCGAGGGCGAGGTCACCGAAGACTCGGAGGTAGACGGCCTTCAACAGGCAGGAGACGAGGGTGGGAAGGAGGTGTGCGGGCCCAGTGTAGGCTTGGAGAAGCGGTGTGTGTGACCAGGGGATGCCAACGTGCTCGACGCCGAGGTGACACGCACTGCGGCTGGTGCGTCGGGGCACAGAGGTTCAAACATCGGACCACCGAGGATGGCCATATTGAGCGCCTTCGCCGAGATGAACAACTTCTTGTCGAACAAGTAGGAGGCATTACCATCCGTGCGATGGGAGAGGAGGGTCCTATCTAGGCGATACAGGTTGACCATGATGGGCAACGTGAGGTTCCAGTATCGATAGGACGAGCCGTTATCGTGAAGTGTGTCGACGAGCGGCTTCAGGTCGTAAAACCAGTCCTAAATAGCAGAATTTTCCTCCCTCTCGGATTCGAGCTGAATAGTCTCGAGCAGTTCGACGTCCAAGACGTCGTCACCCTAGCCAAGTGGAGGCTCCTCGTCATCGAAGGGAGAGAAGCGTATGCGCTTAAAATGTCTTAGATGTTGCTCCTCTCGTCGTATTGCAAGCCACATTGTACCCCACTGCGCATGGTACATGGTTCGATGGCACGGGGGATCTCGTTGACGAGTCTGATGGCGCTGGTGACGTGGTAGAGAATAGGGACCCCGCGGACTTCTCCCATGCGCAAGGAATATTCTCCAAAAGATTCATGACCGCATGAGCGACGTACTTGAGAGCGCCGAGGTTGCCGTTGCTCATGTCACCATGGTCTTCGATGATTTTGCGGACGTGTTCGGGATGAAAACTCTGGACAAAGGTGAGTATTGTCGAGTCAAACATGGCGCACTAGGCACGCACCTACTTGCCCATATCCAAGAAAGTTCCTTTTCACTTCTCCGTACAGCTTCTTGCGTCTGGGTCCACTTCTGGGATTGTTGTGCGAGAACTTCGGGAGGCATACGAGAGCTCGAGGGCTCACCAAGACCCGTGGGAGGTGCCGTTCCTAGCGGAGGAGGCGAGCGCGTTTTGAAGTGTCGCGATGAATAGAAGGAGCAAAGAACGAGTGTGTTAGACATGAAGGCGGGGGCACTGCAGATGGGTATATATGTGTAGACACTCACCAAGCTCGTTTCTAGTCTCGACGAACATAGACCCTCCACCGGCCGCAGGACCAAAGCTGCAGCACGCCTGTGGAGGGCGCGAGGGGACATAGGCGCGACGACGACGAAGAGAAGGGACGGCGAGAGGTTGGGAGGGAGCGGAGGGCGCCTGGTGGGGGGAACGACGTGTCAACTGCATCGCGACGGGGAGATGGAGAGGGAAGGGACTTACGACGGGGGAGAAACAGGGTTACAGGACGACGGGGGGCAGAGAAGGAGACGGGGGGCGCGGCTGTGGAGAGCAAACGACGCGGTTTGGCGCGCCATGACGGTAGAGCGGGAGTGGACATACACGCGGTGACTGGGTAGAGACGGGACTGTGGGAGATTGGGAGGAAGTAGGGGACGTCGCGGGGAGGAAACACCCTGTTTCGACACGTCATGATGGCGCGAATAGACGTAGGTGAGACGACAGGGCAGAAACGGGATGGTACCGGGTAGAGAAGGAGCAGAGGGCGTTGTTGGGCGGGAATGACACATTTTGACGCGTCTCAAATGGCCAGGGAGGGGGGAAGTAATGGTGGCGGACGGTGCGCAGCATTGGACGAATGAGACTGACCTACCGCAGCTTTGAATCGCAGCAAAAACGATGCGTGAACCATCCGACGCCTACGGCAACAATTCAAATGATGATTCCAAGAACAAACATAGGCGAGGGCGCATTCAGCAGACTTCACAACAAGACAAGCCTCTCCAAACGGGGCCGGTCTTCGAACATGCTTCCGCTCCATCCAAAGCACGAAACCAGTTGATGCTTCAATCTGGACAAACATGAGCGTATGACGGTGAGCACGATCAAAAGACGTACTCATCCTGCCTTGCATATGAGACTATAGCATGGCATTTGTCGCCGTGCTTCAAACAATGAGGCATAGAGAACCAGAAACAATGAGTGTTAACATACCTTGAAAACGAACAAGACCTTGCCGTCATAAGCCAACCGGCCCTTAGACCCCACAGAGAATCCAATGCGGCATAAGGTCTAAGGTGCCGCAAGATGAGTATCAAGCTGGAGTACAGGGACGTCGACTTACATCGAACAGCTCCTTGAACGTGAACGCGCAACGCACGCTTGGGCCGTCCTTGAGGATGGAAGAGATGATCTAAGGTACGTTAGCTTATGCAAGTCTAGTCCGGTTGAATATCATGCGCACCATGTGATCCTTCGTAGAGACTTGAAAGATAGCCATAGAGTCAGGAGTTCGAGCTGAGGTGGTCGCAGTGAGAGTAGGAAGGTAGGAGGCAGACGGGAGCGTCAGCCCGAACGTCGCTGTAAGGATACAAATATCAATTTAAAGTTTCCACTTATCATACGCAAGCGCCGCGTGCTGCCTCACAAGAGCTCTAGCAATCCGCGTTTCTTGTAGACCCAAGCACATTTACTCGTCATCCTCCGAGTTACATGATTACATCCCCATGTTCATCCCCCCCTCACCATATTCCCCGCTTGTCCGCTCGGTCGTTACGCATCTGTGCACCTACACTGTTAGTTTCGCACTACGGTGCGCATTGTATGCGAAGGTGTACTGTGAGAGCACATTTCTTCGCTTGATGCGCAAGGACAACAATGAGCGTATGCGAACGCGATTTGATGACACTCTTATTGCGGGACTACAATCTCACACATTATTTACTGGATTGATGCTTGAATATCGTGTCCCCCGGGAGCCTAGCGCGATATGAATGTAAGGTCACCGCTTATATGCATGGTAGAACTTACGCCTTGCCTTGGAGGTTGCTGTAGCCGGCCCGGGGGCACCGCGGGCACCTCCCCGGCTAACCGGGCCATGTCGCAGCGCCTCGGCGCACCGTGGCTAACCGGCATGGGCATGTCGCTCCTCGGCGCGCCGGTCAGTGGTGCATGGAATGTGAACGTAGCGGATTGCATCATGGGAACCCCGACGCTCGAGACATTTGAATGTTCTTGCAGCACCTACGGGGCAATGGTGTTAGAACGTGATCCCCCCCATACAATTATGTCGACGCGCCTCTTAGAGACAATGTCTCTCGTAGCCTCATCAAGGCCGTGGAAGGAGCGTCAATGTGAGCACGGAGGGTAAGGATGATATGATTCGTCCTGATACTATAGTACGACCTGATTCGTTTGTCCACAGTCCCATGCACTTTCGCACTCGGTTCGCATCAGCGTATTGGCCCCTGATGTGACAGCAGAATGCTGGTCGAAAGGTGGTGTCATCTCAAGACGTTGGCCCTGTCAGATGTACTGGACGCTGGATAGCGAGACGGGCTGCGCGAATGATGGAGCGGGCGAGATGAGAAGGTATGTCCCTCGCTCGCGACTAATGCTCAGGAATCCCTGCATTCCGTGGATTAGTTCTATGAAGTTGCAGCGTCAAAGGTCAATGGCGACATACCGAATGGCTACAAGCCGCGCCCGCAGCCATTTGCCCCAATGCGCACCAGTCGACACTTCAGCATCGAGCTATACTGGCTGCTCTATCAGCTGGGGTGGATGGCGTGGAAGTGGGCGGTATTCGTTGTGGCTGCACTGATGGGCACTATGTTGGGTCCGGAAGGACTGATTCGTGTTGATGCCTTTTCCCACAGCGCCGCTGAACATGAACTATTTAGAGAAGCCAGACTAACGTTACACGCGGAACGGTATACGCGGCAAAATCATTAAATAAGTATAGTAACACAAGACACAAGAACGTGTAGCCACACAGCAGCAATGATGTTACAGTATGAGCGAACAAACTAAAAATCAAGCAGCGCACCCACCAAAAAGAGGAGACGGGATTGAGCCAGGCCGGAAGCAAGTACGAAGCCAGTCTTTCTTAAGTTTATACGACTAGGGGAGGCCGTCAAACAAGGGATATTCAGGTGGAAATGGAAAAGAAAAGAAAAATACAAACAGAAGAGACAATACTTACAAGCCCCTCGATAGAGGGAACGGGGAGACGATCTAGTCGTGCTGACGCTCCTTGCCCTTCCGGGAACGGACGGGCCGAGGGTCGACAGTTTGGCACGGCCCATAGGCCTGGCTGATATTCTCAGCCCAAGAGGAGAGTGTTGCGACGGTTGGGAGGCGAACAAGAAGCGTGTGGTTGTCGGTGATGGAAACAGATAGGTATTCATATAACGAGTGCGAGTCCCAGTCGGTGCTGAAGCGGTTCCAGAGGCGGTAGGTGGCGACGCCGGTAAACTGGAAGGCGTGGGCTACAATGAAAAAGTCGGAGAGACGAATACAGCAACTAGCGTCCTCGAGGGGGATCATCTTCGTGCTCGGCGGCGCATTGTTCTGCACGCGATTGAGTCGGACACACACAGAAATCTGCTACAAGCTGACTTACCATGTACCAGATCTTGATCGTGAGGACCCAGTGTCGCTTTGCTACGTCGGGGTTGGTGATCTTAGCCAGCTCGGGGACCGATGGATACAGTTCGAAACGGAAGGGATCACCGAAGACTTCGTTGGCGTCGACGCGCTTGCCCGCATTCCCAGAGCTAGACTGCGGCTCAGCATGCAGATCCGCGGGCTCCGGGTCGCGCTGCGCGTCATCATCCAATTCGCTCGAGCTCGACGAGGACGAGGACGGCGACGAGCTTTTGTCAAGGGGCGCGAACACGGCAGTATGACGACGGGGGAGATTCAGAGCTTGGCGGGCAGCGAGTCGCAAAGAGATAGACTCGTCGAGGCAGTTGATGATGATACTCTGCGCGTCGTTCTCCTTGTTGCTAGAGCCCGAGGGGTCTGGATCCTGGTCTTCTCCCTCGGAAAAGTTCGCGGTAGCCGCCGCGGGTTGGGGGTGAACGTCCAGGCTGTGCGAAGGCGTAGTCCGAGGTTGGGTCTCTGACGGCGTGCTTTGCCTATCGTCGTTGTCGTGCGCGGGACGCGTCGCGATATCGCGTGAAGGCGCGTGGGACCTGACAGTCAGGCGCGAACGCAGAACGCGAGGCTGCGTCAGTGGCGGCGCGCTCTCGCTATCATCGTCGTTGTCGTGCGCGGGACGCGTGGTGGCCGGGAAGTCGAGCGAAGGCACACGGGACCTGACGGTCGGGCGCGGACGCAAAATGCGTGGCTGGGTTGCCGGGCGCGCGCTCTCATGCTCGGAGTCGCCACGTGCGGTACGCTTGGTGGCCAGGAAATCGCGCGAAGGCGTGCGAGACCTGATGGTCATATGCGGAAGCGGAATCCGCGGCTGGGTGGCTGGAGGGGCACTGTCACCCTCGGAATCACTGCTGTGAATCGAAATAATGCTGTCCTGGTCGTCGTCTGCCGCAGGGCGAGTTGACGACATCTGAGAGGCGCGCGCTGTGCGTAGGCCAGCGTCATGCACTAATTCATCGCCCGAGCTGATGATGATGTATCTGGGCGGACGTCTCTCAGGGGTTGGATCCGCTTTGGACTTCGCGCAGCGTTTAGTTGGCTTCCGTGGCTTCGTATTGGGGACTGTGCCGGACTGAGCCAACATTGTACGGCGCGCAGAGGTGTCCGCCTTGGTCGGAAGCTTGACGCTAGGGGCCTGGGGCAAGGGGCCTCGAATCCTTCGTCGAACTGGAGGAGGCTGGCAACAAGAGTCAATAACTGCAATTGTCAAGCCACAACGGTAGGGAGACTGACAGGGGTCGGGTGTATAAGGATCCTTTTCTTCTTTCGAGGACGCGGCGATGGAGAAGATTCGGGAGAGGAACAGCGTGACGGCGTGCCGGTGTTCTGTACAGGTGGACGCACACCCGGCGGCGACGCCTCTGCCTGTGGAGCCTGAGTCCGAGTAATCGCGGCGAGTTCCTGTCGGGAAAGATGAGCTTCTGAACACCGATACTGAGCGTTACTGATACGTACTGCAGTGAGGGAAGACAAAGTCGATATCATGTGCTCACGATCCCTGGCATTCAGTGGCTGACGACACTGATCAACAAATGTATATCCGCCCGAAACATCAAAATCTTACCGGTTCGGGGGGAGACTCGTCAAACTGTTGAAGAGCCTGTGCATCCTGGCGAAAGGGTAAGCATGTGAAACTGAAGGGGCGGAAGTGCTTACCTCCTCGTCAACGGCTGCTTGGAACATGCGAGCGATTTCCTCGTCTCTCATGCATTGCGAAGGCGGGTTGCGTAGGCTACTGGAGCCTAGTCCGGTCGATGGACCGACGACAAATTCGGGACTACCAGAGTCCGAAGTTATGGAGGTATGCTGTGGCTAATCAGAGTCAGGACTTCTGTCGCCGACGTCAGTGCTAAATACTTACAGCCGAAGGCTCCATATCGATTTCACGGAGGAGCGGCGAGAGCCAATCTTCGAGTTCGCCACCAATCGGTGAGCCAACATCCTGGCCTGGAGTATTGGTATCGGGGGTCAACGCCGACGAGCGGGACAATTTCGATTCGGGAGTAACCATCGTCGACGATGACACTGCCGTGGCCCGCGCTGCTTCAATACGCAAAAGAAGGTCGGGCGGGGTGCCCGGTTGCGGGGGATAATAGATGAGCTGGCAATCCGGGTTGTTACACTGTCGTAATGAAGTTAGCCTCTGAATGGAGTGAGGGGACAAAAGACTACGTACGGTGTGAACCCACTCTCCGGCGTGACCTTGCTTGAAGACGAGGTTCTGCGTGATGGTCCCCGTTTTGCCACAGCGGGAGCAGGCAAGTTCGTTATGGACGTAGACGTCGTTATCGAATGGCAGCCGCTGATATGCACCGTGCTGACAGAGCCGCCTGACCTGCGGGCTGTACTCTGAACGGCGAAGCGCGGGCGTCGAGAAGGCACGTAGAAAAGGATGATGGGATGGGGGGCGCAGGGGCGTAGACAGAGCCCTCAGGATGGAGTTGAGAGGGAAGGTTCGGCGGGGCGTAGAGGGGTGAGGTTCACGGCGTTCGGGTTCTGGAGAGGTGGTAGAGCGTCGCTCTGGGGAGGGGGACGAGCGTGGACGGCGCGGACGTCTGGAGGTTTTCTTGAGGGGTCTGCGACCCATAGCTGAATGGAGCAGAGGAGGGGAGGAACCTGGTGGGACTGGCCTCGGGTGGTGTGCTTTTATACGACGCGGGCGGTTCTCGATTTGCGGAGTTTGGTCTACGCAGGGATTCGCATTGTAGGGTGGCAGGAGTCTGTTGCTTTCAATTCAGAGTTCAAGTCATATATGGTCACAAAAATTGTCACAAGCAAATGTTTCCTCCCGGCTTCCCTCCTCGCCGGTTACAGACTTGTCACGATCGGCAAAAGACCTCGCCCTTTGGACTAAGCTACAATTCATGAATTCTACCGCCTCTTGCGCTTGTTTCGACGATCTGAACCCCCGATCCCTCCATCTGACATCCCCGCGCCCTCCGATTGCGAGGCTTTAACAGCACGCTTCGCCGGGTTCGTCTGATCCATTTCCCTAGGATAAAGGTCAGGCGGGACCGAAAGAACGAACATGAAGGTCACTGCATACGCTTGATAGAGGGCTTTCTCAGTCTGTTTTCGTCTTCTCAAGCCCTTCCCTTTCGGAGACGATGCCGCCAGATCAACCGGCACAACTTCCTTGGCTGGACGAGCAACGGAAGCCCGCTTTTTCTGAGGTGTAGAGGGCTCCATGGCAGACGCCGTTGTCGTGGACCTCGACGAGACGCCGTTTGATGCTTGTCTGGACATACAAACAAACATTCAGGGATGCTGCACGTAAGAACAGCAATCAGAATTGATCACTTACACTTTGTCTGTTCCAGTACGCCGCGCACTTCTTGCCTTCGTTGATCGAGGACGTGATGTCTTACTCTTTGAAGGCGCTGTTGTCAGAATACGGTCAGGTGCGCTGCCGAATCGGGTCCCAGGCGAATCAGGGACATTGACCGATGGCGCTTCAAGCTGGATGGCTGAAGGCGTCGCTGGAGCCGAGGAATCTAAGCTAGGAAGCCTCGATGGTGTCGATCCAGTCATGGGTGGGGTTTGTGCCGGAGGGCGAGGTTCCGAAAGGATAGGCTCACGCGCAGAGAAGGATCCACGACCAATCGTCTCAGGAACGTTGATGGGCTGCGCATCCGGGGGAAGGTTGCTAGGAGCGATCAACAATGGCGCGCGAAGCCTTGTGGCGGGCGAGACGGTTAAACGTGTCGGCGGAGAAGCTACTTGCGACGATGGCAACTTCGCAGCGGTCGAGAACGACTGAGGCGTTGTCGGGCCGTTGGGCGAAAGAACTGTAGCAACGGCGGGACGCTCTAGATGCGGAGTCGCAGTTGACGTGTTCTGATCGGAAGAGCGAGGTTGAATGGCCTCTGGATCTTGAAGTGTTGGCTGCAAGGCATCACGGGGAGCTGCTGCGATATGAGAACGGCGTGCTGACGAAGGGACCAGGACTGTACTTACGATCGAACATTTCCCGGAGGAAGTCATCAAAGATGACACGAAGCCAGTCTACTGACAGTCCTGTATGCTTGGCAAGGTACTGCTCGTAGGTCTCGTGCTGCCGCGCGGCGGTCCCGTCACTGACGTTGCCAGTAAGTGAACGCATGAGATCGCATCCAAGAATGACGCACTGTATAGCCTTGATCTTGCCATGCTCGTCAATCCCACCAACGATAAACCATCCCACCCATCCAACGTCGTTCGCCATCGCCTCGTAGGTCCTCTTGAAGAGCGGCAAATACGCAGCAAGTTGCCTGTAATTGCAAAATGAGTATGAACCAGCGCGGACCCTTGAGGAGATGACCATATGCATTGCGGTCTTCCGGGCCAGGCTCTTTCTCAGCGAAGCGTGCAGCGTTGAGTTTCTGCGCTTCCGACTCGAAAACGCCACGGTCCGGCAAGTTCTTGTACACCAGCGAGCACGCCGCTGAATATGCGCCTATGTCACCTCTTCCATTGTGCGCACCCGCGACCCCAGGGCGTGACGGATGGTCGCTTGCGAGGAATAGTCGATAAGCGTTCGTCGAGGTCGGGGGCATGGGGCCTGACTTGACTATAAGATTCGCGATGGAAGTCGAGGGAGCGGCAGGCGGAACAGATGTGTCCGACTTGCTCGACTTGTTACGCTTGTAGTTTGGGCTTTTCCGTTTGATGTAGCTGCCGATACGCTGCTTCGTGATCAGTGCGTTGACACGGTTTGCATCTGGCAAAGACGCACCTGAGAAATGGTTTGCAGGCGGAGCTGTCGATCTTCCTCTGTTTCGGGAGGGTATGGGGTCTGCTTTGCACGCGGCTGGAGCTTCTGGCGGGCTGCGAATTCATCCAATGTTTCTGCGCCGAAAGCGTTGTTGAACTGGTCCTTGTATTTTGCTACAAACCAGTTAACAGCATCCTTCCACCACTTCTCGGTTGGATCCACTCGATGTGCACATTCCAGGAAGGCACGACCATCCGGACTCCGAGCAAGATCTTCAAGAAACAGCCACTCTGGCATGCGCCACTTGAGGTGTCCCATCCTGATGTCAGAGACGTTAAAGTTGTTGAATGGCGATAGCCCCGGGGACACTTACAGTACCAATATATAGAGGACAGTTTCTGCAACAAACACGACGCGTTAGTAGTTCGAAGTGAAGTGCTGGATGGAATCAACAAGGTGCGTAAATTGTACACAGTGACCATTCCATGTGAGTGGTTTACCAATCTGAGATTCATTGACCGTGTTACCGTCCTCGTCATGAACAACATGTGATGCAGACCGAACATAAAACAAATCGGCGATGTCGGGAATTAAGCGATTATGTTACTCTAGTTACAGCTAGGAGACGCAAGGCACCGGAACATCCATACGGCGACTAAGAGCTGACCTGAGAAAAGGGATGAAAGCATCATGCAGCGGGAGAAGGGGAAGCACGCACCGGGGGAACAGGGAGGCGGTCATACTTGCTGATGAAAGTACGAGTGTAGAACATGACAGCGGCCTCCAGGATACTATTGAAGTCGTCCGCGCCGCAGTCGAGGACCTTGCTATGAGCGCCGCGGAGCCTGCCTGGACAACCCGACCAGCGGCCAAGCAGTTCGACTAATGCTGAAAGGTGTGGCCAACAAGACTCCCAACCTTCTTCAGGTGGTGCCAGCCAGCAGAATGCGGGGGGGTGCACCTCGTCCAACGACGGGACAACGTCTAATCCCGACGTACCCGATCCCCATACACGCGAGATGAGCGACTCTCGCATCCATCGAGGCAGCTCGGCCCACTCATTTGACCCCACCATCAGCGCATCCAGGGCCAGGAGTTCACAACGCCAGTTGGTTTCATGAGCTTCCCAAACCACCTGGCGCTGGAGTGCATGATCGGACATCGCGGCCGCTTCCGTGACAACGGAATTTCCAAATAAAGGCCTGGAATCCACACGGTACGATGGGAGGGACTGCCCTTGGCCGAAAAGGCGGCGAATGTTCGCCTGGATTTCGCGACGAACTTTCCACCGGCCGCTTTGTGGTTGCGACGAGCTCTCGACCTGCTCATTGATCTCGTAGTCGCCCCACAGGGCGTCGCGCCACTCCGAGACCGTCAGAGGCCGCCCGGCGATCGTCTTGTCGAAGAGCCGAATGCGGCAGAAAGGGCGTATTGAGATCCACTGATGACGGTATCGTGCGGTCCTTTGGGGATTGGTCTCGAAGCCAACTAGAGCGTCCAACAGCCAGGGTGGGGCGAAGAAATATTTGACAGAGGCGCGCGGTTGGGGAAGGGGGCTCATTTTCGACAGGACGGACGACCACACAGGAGGCATAGTGACATTCTGCGAGAAGTAGAGCTGTCTGAAGGGGTTCATGGGTGAATCCTTGCGCGTCGAGCGCTGAGGGCCGCTAGGCTCGTCCACGCCAGCAGCCGTGAGGACCGCGTTCTTGGCGTGTCTAGCCCGAGTGCGTCGCGAGGGCTTTTTCGGCTCAGGGGTAGATGTGGCAGGGGCAACCGGAAGATCATGTCCAAGAGACTTCGCATCTCGGGCATTCCGCACGACAAAGGCGGGGGCCGCGGGACCTACGCTCGCACTATCCTGATGGAGGAACACAGCGCCTTCGCGTAAACGTTTCGCCGGGGGAAGAGAGCCGTCCTTTTTGGCCTCCAACAATGCGGGAAGACAGGCATCGCAAAGTTGCCGCCTGACAATTGTCGCCATCGCTCTTTGCCACTCGCCAGGCAGGTTCAACGCCCCGGACAGATCGCGTTTCGCAAGCACCAGACGAGGGTATGACGGGGTCGTCGAGAACTCGGGAGGAACATCCTGGGCCAGTACCACCTGATATACGATAAGGCGAGTACTGAACGGCTGCTGAAGCCACACTGGAATGCCCGCCTGATGAAGCATTTGCGCCACGCTAGGGTCGGACGTATGGGCACCGACAACGTCAAGGACAAGCAGGCGACAGTCCTCCTTCATCTTAACCCTCTGGCAGACTTTCCCCAGCCACTCGACAAGCCCAAACAACTCCAGGGCGAGTCTTTGTATGTGCGCCGCAAGAGAGATGACGACACCGGGGACAGCAGGAAGACAACGAAGGCGATCGAGGGTGTGTTGGAGACAGGTGACGAGGAAGTCTCCAATCTCATTCCAACCCTTATGGTCCTTGTGGTTTGATCGATGACCCTGGAAGCGCTCCATGGCGTCCGAAGCCTCCGAAGCCAGCTGCTTCTCGAGCTCACGATCAAGAAACCCGACACCAATAACGCCGCAGTCATCTAGCCTCCAGTCCTGCTGGCATAGCGTGCGCCAAAGGACCTCGCCAGGACCACCGCTCCGGGGTTTGGCAGGGATACAATGAATGTGGAAGGCGTCGCGCGCGAACTGTTGAGGCCATCGTGAGTACTCGTGGCGCCCCCAGCGGCCGTCGTCGAAAGTGGTGATTTTGCTATGGGCTACGGCGATTTCGGGCACCCACTTGGCGTTTGGCGTTGTAATGACGATGTCCGTGGTCCACCCTTGCGCATTGTAGGCCTCCGCGGCAACAAGTCCTTCCCAGGGACCTATCGCGCCAGGCAGGGCTTCGAGGAGGTCAGCTCAGAATTTGCTATCACCATGAAATACAAGACTTACGTTGTCCTGTTCTGGTTCGCTGTAATCGGCGAGTAGGAATCAACATCGCGCTCTCATCACCGTCTTCGGGTGTGTCAGTCACTGCGTCCTGTGCCTGCGCTTCACGAAGGTCAGCTCACGGTATGTCAGTGCTATCAATGTGACTCACATCGTCCTGTTGCTCGCCTATCAGGCTCTTCAGAACGCTGGAGCATCGCTGTCGTGTTCGATGGCTCTGGATGATGCCCTTCACGTCGCGCCGATGCCCCTAGATAAGGCCCTTCGCGTGTAGTTGGTCGTCCTTGCTCGGTGGAATGGGACGCGGTAGCCGGTTCTCGCAGGTCCATGGGGGGAGAGGTAGAAATTGGGGGATGGGAAATAGGGAGAAATGGGTGTCTCGGAGGGGAGTTCTTGGGTCGCGGGCGCGAAGGCTGGGAGGAGTTCGATGGTGCCAACGATGTGTAGGCCCGCCTCGACGCAAAATCGCCGTCTTGAGAGTATGTAGGACTCCTGGAAACGCCAGACTACTGTCTGGTTCTCGCGGGAGGAGTCGCGTCTATGACTTAGGGAGGGTTCCTACCCGTCCCGCCAGCCCAGACGATGTTGGTGTGTTGAGGATATGTCGTTTGTGACGACGTCGTATCTGAAAAGATCGGATGGAGCCACGTTAGCGCAGTGGAGGAGGTGGGCGAGGGAGAAGGGTGAACATACGGAGTGGGTGTTGCGCTGCGTTGGGGAAGGCGTCGATGGGGGTGGGATAGGAGATATGTTAGAGACATGTTGTGGGCGCCAACAGTGGACCGCCAATAAGCCTGCAAGCTCAACACGAACCGTGGGACTATGAAGGGGAAACGCGTCACCGCGTTTAGGTTGCATGTGATCGGACCGAGGCTCCCGCTCACATGATGCTTCCGAATATGGTCATTCTAGCGCCCAAGCAAGCCCAATCGCGAAGTCTGCGTCCATCGACTTCGCCTCCCTCCCCCGACGCTCCTCCCCACGCCCACCTTTCTCCCCCGATCCTATGAACATTCGACCCCTACACGCCGAGACCTATGCCACCATTATGGACGGACGAAGACAGGCAAGTACAACGGCTCGTTCTTGTGCGCTTGCTGACCAGCTCTTCCACCAGACATGTCATTCTCTCTACGACACCACCCCCTTTCCTAATTCCACCGGCCAAGTGCCGACGTGTGATCCGCCCCGCGCTTGAGAACTGGCAGAGTCCAGCAGACTCAAGTCGCACCCCCTCCCTGTGGGCCTCCAAATGCTGGCCGCGCGTTTCTCTCCCACTCCTCCCAGGCCGAAGAAACCAGGGTTGAGTATGCCCTCCTCCATCAATGCTGCCCTCGCACCTCTCAGAGCTACCTTATCGGATGTTGCGCGAATCTGCGCCTGTCGCTGAGGCTGCGCCTGTCGCTGAGTCTGCTTGGCTCCCATATTCCTCATCCGTATTCCTATTCCCTTCCCCTCCGCTTCTACGTGCAATCTGGCCCCAGCATTTCTCTCACAGCCTGCCTCGCATTCTTTATCACTGTCCTGCGTGCTGCGTCCTCGTTTCCAATATCATCATTATCTCTTACTTAATTTGTATGCCTTCACCCTCGTGTCTTAGCCCCGTTGATCCCGTCACCCCTCATCCCCTTCGCCTCCATTCATCAGACGCAGCATGGTCGCATATCATAGTCCCTCCGTTATGTTATCGCAGCCCTCAAATGGACACGTTGCAGCACATGGGAACATCCTTTCACGACTATCTCCGCCCCTCCGCTGTATTGGCGATTGGCTTAAAAGTGTCTGTGCAGCGGCACGCCCCCAACGCCGTCTTCACACTAGTTTCTCTTTGCCCGCTCATCATGAGCCACTACCCTGGAGGCTCTGATGCTACGTCTTTCTCGAGAGACACCGGTCCACCGAGTGAGGACGGCCCAAAGCTCGACCCTTTCGCCGCGCTACGACACTTGAATATCGCGCGAGCTACTACATCCCGAATCGCTCCTCCTTTTTCGATTGCCCCCAGTCCCAGTGATTCCTCACCCTTGGCTTCTTCTCCTGCTCTGACCTCGATAGGAGCCGAACGTCGGCCGCTAGGCGTGGGCGATGAGAAACTGGTAGATGCCCCTCCTCCCAAGAAGGCTAAGATTAGCAACACCATTGTAAGTTGCTCCAAGCGCCATTTTCATCATTCCTCTCTGATTATCGCAACAGCCCGTCGGTGATCGCCTCCAGACATTCTTGGATATGGCGCCTGTGGCCCAGCGAGCCATGCTCGCCCGCGAGGAGGGACCACCGCGCGCCGTCAAGTGCCCACGGCCACACAAGCCGCCGCCACACCCCGAGCAACTCTCTGAGGACGAAGCTTTGTTCCGTTGCTTCGATTGTTACCACGCCCCTATCGTTTGCAAGGACTGTCTCATTCGCGACCACGTTCGTAACCCCTTCCATCGCATCGAGACATGGACGGATGCCGCGGGCTTTTGGGAGCGGACATCTCTTGGACAGATCAATGGCTTCGTCCTCAACCTCGGCCATGCTGGCGAGGTATGCACTTCGCACGGCAATTCACGGGTCATGACGATCGTGTATGAACACGGCGTCATCGAGATGGAGGTCAGGTTCTGCGTTTGCCTCCCGGAAGGAGAGCGGTTCGCGGTTCGCGAACCAATCCAGCTGCTGCGCTTTGGGTTGTTTCCTGGCACATGGAAGAAGCCTATGACGGCGTTCACAATCAATGGCTTGCGCGACTATCACCTCCTCTCCCTCCAATGTCAGATTACGGGCATTGACTTCGCCGTGTATTTGCAACGCTCCACCGACAGTGTCTTATCTCACGAGGTCACCGTAAGTCATATGTTGGAGTCTGTCTTTACGGTCCTCCCAACTGACGCTTATCATCGCCTGTAGGACAGACACCGCGAGCTCAACGAATCAATGCGGCAATTTATGTTTTTGCGGTCTACTAGACGTGCGCGGCAGGAGCCGAAGATAGGTTCGGATACCGGTAGTCTGGCAGTTCTCTGTCCCGCTTGTCCTCAGCCCCACAAAAATATGGATCCCGATCGTCATCTCGAGGACGAGGACTCGTATGTATATGCTCCCTAAATCAACCGCCATGTACTGACCTTTCACAGGTATCTCGACATGCTCTTCTACACGATAGACGGCAACTTTCAGGCCGCCCAGAAGTTCAAGCCCATGGACATGACCGATTTTCCTCTGACGACCGGTGGAGCGTACTACGCCCACGAGCGCGATTATGAGGTCTACCGCAATAATCTGCCTCCACGCCGCAAAGAGGTGAGTGTGAACTTTGCGCCGCCATCCATTCTGTCTGACCACGAACAATTTGGACTAGCCGACCACATGCCGCAAGTTCGGGGCTATGGGTTATTCTCGCTACAAGGGGCGTGTTAGCGGCGTGGTGGGATTGTCATGTGCGCGGCATATGTTCGTTTTTCCCTGCGGTACCGTTGACATTCTTGGCGGTGAGGGGTGAGTTGTCTGACCTGCTGGCCACCATTCACGCTTACTTAGGTCATTCAGCTTTGCGTACGCAGACTATTGCATGTGCGCCGGATTGCGGCCGTACGTATGCCTCAAGCGGCACCATCGCGGATATGATATCAATTGTCAATACACCATATACCTCCCCGATCGCCTCCGTGCTATCCATGAGAAGCACCACAACCTTCCAACCATCCAAGCCATCTACTTCCCTTGGACAATGGTCGGTATCGGCAAGTTTCACGTGGCGGCACACCAGGAATCGTGTCGCTCCAGGTACTCTTACTACTACCTTCCTGGCTCTGGTATGACGGACGGGGAGGCTCCTGAGCGCATCTGGGCTTCTCTGAACAACCTGTCAATGCGAACGAAGGAAATGTCTTCCGGCCATCGCCACGACGTCATCAATGATTACTATGGCGACTTGAATGTCCGACGCATCCACAACATGCGTAAGTTCCGATATGTTGAATACAGTGTTTTTGTGCTTATCTTTTCACACAGATAACACGCTCGCAAATCGAATGGAACGCGCGAAGATCGAATCGACCCGTACTCGAGAATACCTCACGGAATTGGAGGAGAATATTCCGGCAACGAACCTTGCCGAGTGGCGCGTCGAAGAGGAGAAGTGGAAGGAGAACGTCGAGCACCTTGAACGCGACGGGGCCAACTTTGAGAGTCCGTATGAGCTGAGGAAGCACCAAGGTACGCTCGGTCGCACACTCTCCGGTCTCGGTTAGTTCTCATTAGCTGTTAGGTATATCCCCGAAGGAACTTCTCGCCTCTCTTGTCAAGAAGAGCGGGCTGACAGGCGAGTCCGCTGTGTCTTTACTAGGCGTCCTCGAGCGGGGCGTCGAGCTTCAGCAAGAACGGTAATACGCATCCTGTCTAGTATACGTTTGCGCAGCTAATATTTCTCTAGGGAGGCTTTGTTGGACGTCCTTGCGAAGGACAACAGGGGGGCCCTTAGGGATGTCTCGTTGAGATGCGAGACATTTTTTGCGGAGATCGAGCGCTGGCAGGCGCTTCAGGATGTTTATCTCACCCCTCTCGTCGAAGATGCGACAGCAAGTGCACGAACCACCATGCAGCCAGCTCCCGAACACGATGCCTCCAGCGGCGATAACCCTCGGGCCTTGCAGTCCGAGTCGCCTTTCTCTTTGGCTCTCCGATCTCAATTCCTTTTCCGCGATGTGTCCGCTGACTTCCGCGAGTCCGGAGACGGTCTTCCGCGGCAACGCCATGCCCACGGCAAGCCGGACTCCTGGAAGGAAGTCTTCGATGTCTCCATCCATCTTCCCTCGTCATATCATGCCACTATCTGTGCACAGCCCTCTATGCGTCGAGTTTGCGAGCTCGAATATGATTTCCGCCGTGTCGCTGCCAACGAAGCCCTTGGGGACTTGCGTGCCGTTATCATCAGCCGGGAGGTCGTCAAGATGAAGAGGAAGAACTCCCATTCAAAAAAGACGACCGAGAGGTACGACCGCAGGATTGGCACTGCGAACGCCGAGGTGGACAATCTTGCAGATCACTACCATCGGCACTGGAGTGCTTTGCGCATTCTCGGCATGAAGGAGTCTGACCCCCACTTTCATTGTCTCAAAGACACTGACGCCGTCAATGTCAAGTTGTCAACGGCGCAGAACCTCCTCGGCCAAAGCAAAGAGGCTGTATCGTGGATCTGGGGCGACTTCTCTTTTGTGGAGCATGAGACAGACAGCCAATACCAGGAGTTCTATGATGACGGTGAGTCCCCATATGGCGCGTCTTCCACTGTAGTCCAACTGTCACTTGCAGCTCGCCGCGTCCATTGGTTCCGCTCGAGCGCTGTCTGCGCAAGGTGGAAGGAAGAAGTCCGGCTTCTCGAAGAAGAAATGTACCGAACGCTGCGCTTCCATGTCTACATGCGTGACCAATGGAACGACCACGCACGAACGAAGGACGCCATTGGTGATGTCGCTGCCGCTGCGTATACCCGCAAGTGAGTACTATTTTCATCTCTGTGTCCTTACGCTCACGCTGCCTTGCATTAGGCAAGCGCGCCGTTACGATCGCCTCATCAATGCGTGCACGAAGCGCTTTGGTCAGTACATTAAGCTCGTCAGTTGTTTCCTTCGCATCCATGCTTTGAGATCGTCTGACTTGCTGATTCACAGGATGAACCTTCGCTCCGTGACGCCTTAGCAGACATTCAGTGAGGGACTCTTGGCGTGTTAGGTAGTCATTAGTTTACGCTGTACGTTTCAGTCACGCAGACCACGAGGCTGTTCCCTCTATCATGTACCTGAATCCCTCACGATGAGTCTCGCCCTTGCGCGCGCAGTCCATTCTCATGCGTTAACAATTGGAATGTTCGAACGACGCTTCATGCTGCCGTAAAGCGCCCAGACTTGTTGAACCCCAGCTTGCGACCGTGATGGGACCTTGTCTAGAACGTGTACTGGCCCATGCCCCGCCCGGGCCCGCCGTGCCTCGACGTTGTCCTTCCCAGCGCCCGAGATCACGATCCGCGCAATGATGCCAGAGTAGCACTCCGCCAGAAAATCGACCCCATCAGCCTGATGAGCAGCGTCCCATGCGGACCAGATGTTGGCACCAACTAGCATACTGAGGTACCACCTCGTCGAGTCCCGAAAATGAATACTTAGGCCATCCCCTTCCGATTCTTTGGCAGATCAGTGGCTGCAGTGAAGTACCCATCTTCATCGCTGGTGTAGATACAAATGTAGGTTGTGCGCGGTGCTTTCGCAGTGTATACAGATACTGTGGCAAATTCGTGTTAGCGCACTTGAGAGGATCCAACCCGCTGTCGCCTTTCAATTCCTCTTCTATGTTAATCTTCGCGATGCAATCATTTTCGACGGCAGCATTTGATGGACCAATGTTCCCTATCTTAGGGAATTCCCTCCTTCCAGTCAAATGGTCCTTCGCCGTCTGCATTGCGCGAGGTCCCCTTAATGCTGGTGCTTGTTCCATATAATCCCCGCCTTTCACCCTGCAATAAGCACTGTGAGATCAGCAAATTGATTGCCTTGCCTACTTGTTCGACCCGCTTGTCTGCACTTGCCTGCTGCAGGACAGATATGGGATGGGTTCACTTCACCCGACTCGGACCGACCGTGATGACCATCTCCTAATCATGGATATTTCCATCCACCGGCGTCAAAGTCGTCCCTGAAAGACAACTACCAGTGGTGCCGGCGGCGGACATTGCCTGTGTTATTCGTATAGAAGGGCCCATGCAGATGCATGCTCCCTGGGCCCGTTTTGGTGCTCTGGCCAGTCGCTATTAATAAGGGACCCCAAGACTCTCTTCGCCAACTCTCCACCATCCTCGGTGGACATTCCACATTTGAATGGAAGTGCATGCATAATTCAAGAAGCTGTGCAAAGTCAATTGATCCACTATGTATCACAGGTCTCGGTGATATTACATGGCGGTAGAACCTGGGCCCAGCCAGTCGCACACCGAAATCACACCGTGCGCGCGAAGCGGCGTGTCTTGCGCGTCTGAGTAACTAAATCGGGCATTGAGATTACGGATGCATCTGCATCTGGCGGATGCATCCGCCAGTATTACATAACACTAGCGGATGCATCCGCTACACTGACAACCTACAAAGCCGGCGCGGCCGTAATAGGGAAAGTTAGTACAATGTCGACTCAGAGCGACAGTGCTGACTAACAGTGACGCACCTCGACCAACCAGGATACGATCCTCACGCAGGACAAGAGCGAAATCTCCGGGCCAAAGAGGTGCATGGTTTCGCATATCGGGGGAACCAACGAGAGCGGTGGACAACTCTTCGTATCCTGCCACTTGATGGCTTTGGAATGTCTTCAGCCGCCATTTGACAACCTACCACCATGTGCAGCGAGTTAGCAATGGCAATAAATTAGGCAGTAAGGCACATACCGCAACCGCTTTTGCACCGGAGACCATGGCTGCATTGAATGCATTCCCCTGGCCCGTCGGGTCCGCCGCCGCCGCCCGTTCCGCCGCCCGTTCCGCTGCCTGTGCCACGTTCGGGCCATTGCCCGTACCTGCTAGTGGAGACTCCTCCGGTTGCTCTCGCCATCGCACATTTCGCTCAACACCGGACCCTACTGCCCGATCTTGCCCCTCCCGTATGGCACGAACAAGCTGAGTAGCTAGAGCTTGCTGGATGGAATGCTTGCGCTTCGAGGGGGACTCGTCTACAGTGTCAGCGCAGCCGGCTGTTCTTGCACTCTTCCGTGTGTGCGCGGTCTCGTGTGAACGTAGAAGTGAAACAAGGAGGGAGAGGTCGGTATCGAGAGTCAGCGCGTCAATAGAGAGATCGTACGGACGAGTTGGCTCGGAGGGTAGGACAAGCGGAGGAAGATTGATAGCTGCTTCTTCGAAAGCATCCTGAACGGTCTGTGCGTCTTCATCAGCCATCAAGCGTGCTTCCTCCCCGGTCGGGTCGTCATATGATTGACTGATGTAGTAAGTAGCCAGAACGTCAGCATGCGATAAGTGACTGTCATCAGGGTGTGTTCACTTACTGCTGGCAGATTGTATCCAACTCGAGTGCGACAGCAGCTGCACTCAATGAAAGGATACGCTCTTCAACGGCATGGGGCCGCAGTGGTGCATTGCTTTCGTTGTCGAGTATCTCTTGGAGGATGGCAGCAGCGGAAGGGTCATCCTCTTCGCTTTCAGCGAAGGAGTCGTCCTCCAGAAAGTCAGTAGGATCATAGTCGAAGACCGGATCGGCACCTGCGCGAAACCAGGAGGCGATACTGGGGAGTCTCTGCGGTTCCGTCACAGTGGTGCGGTCAAAGTATAACAAGTCGGATGCTGAAACCCCGAGAAGATCCCAGAGATTCGCAGCCTCTTCCCAGGCGTGACGGGCAGCTGTTTCGATTTCGGCGTCGGAGGGGAAGACAGAGAGGAGCGGGAGGTTGGCTTTTTCGGGGTCGAAGTAGGAGTGCGCATAGCCTGCGGCGGTGGCACGAGGGTCACTACGAATGCCAGACCGGCACGCTGAACGGACCAAGAGTGAGAGGCGGGGCTGCATATACAAAAAGTCGAGGTATGTAAAGTCCTTGATGAGTTTGCGGCACTGACCAAAAACGTGCTCGCAGACTTCGGTAGAGTGCAGCCAAGGTATGAAGGGGTAGCGGGCATCCAGGTGATCTCGATGAACGACGACCAAACCGAGGAAACCCATGACGAGGATGCGAATGATGTCGAGAGCCTCGCGGGATAGGCTGTAGCGATTTGTCGGATGATACCCAGCCTTCTCGAGGTACATTGTCCATAGGAAGATGAAGAAGTAGGTGCGAAGAGCAATCTTCGTGCGCTCGAGCAGTGAAAGGCTGTTACGGTTCTGGTAGACGAGGATGATGAACGCAGATACGAAGAGATATACGATCAAGCCGACAAGCTGGGGCCGACGAGCGATGACATGAGATAGTTGTGCAGAGGAGAAGAGGCGTGCAGCAGCATTGTCATCTTGTCGATCGACCTTCTCGACGTCTCGGTGGTACAGGGGACTATCAGCCATAAAGGCGAGCTCGTGGACGTTGTGATACAGCGCTGTATGATTTCCGAGTGTTAGGACCTTCGTGCATCAGGAAAAACCTCCATCTATAATGAGGGATAATAATGCCTAATAAGAGGAATTAGCGGATTAGTATAACGTGAGTCTAATGATCAAGGTCCGGCGAAAGCGATTGATAAACGAGACATAATTATGTACTCAAAAGCGACAATATTTTACTATAATCCTGGTTTACGACACAGATCACAGTAGATCACACCCAATGTAGGGAAGCATTGTATATTGAAGACATGCATACAATGCTACTACGCTACTATAGCGCAGGCCCGACACTACTGTACTTATACCAAGCCCCTTCTAATCCACTCAGCTCCGTCACCTCCTATGGCAAGCAAGCCAATGATTGTGCAAACACTAGCGTGAAATATCCGTCAGCACACACAGTAACGAAGACATTGCAAGGGAGGCTATTCACAATGCTTACATCCAAGGGGCAGTGTACCATCTAAGTAATGAATGGACGTACCCGGCTGATGAAGCACATTGCGTGGAGTACGCCGGGGCCCGGCGCAGGGCAGTGACTCTTCAGGCAGGGTATTGCGTAGCCGGTGAATAAGAAGCTGGGGACAAACACATGCATGGTCATCAAATGACCCAGAATCAAGACAAAGGTTGGGGGCGAGCATGAGAGTGGAGAGAAACAGGCTACAAGACATACCGTAGTATGGAAGTGAAATGGAGCCCGAAGAAGGGGCCACGTATCAGGCGAAGAAGACCGCTGTTGCAAACGCCGCCGAGAGTGCCGTTGATAGTGGCCGTAACACGCGCGATGGACGGTGACGCCCGCGCACCACACACAATGTCGACTCGAAGGCGATGGGGATAGGTACGTGTCCTTGTCAGGCATTAGAGTCAGCATCGACAGCGATATGACAGAAATATATGGCCGAATCTGCCAGAGCTGCTGGCGGCAAACGCACCAATACGACCTATGAAACACTCAAACCGGACCAAGCTTAGTATGTCAGGCAGAAAATAAAAACACATACCTCTCAGACCCAGCCAGCAAGACAGCAGACTAGTCGCTGGAGAGGGAAAGCCAGTAATAGAGTCAAGACGAGATCGACGTGGATGGAGGACACGGGTCAAGAGAGGGAGCATCGCTGCGCAGCGGCAGAAGTCGGAAGCCAGACTGCGGCTTGACGCCCATGTTTAGGGCCGGCCAGAGCGGACTTCAGGAAAATGCATCTTGTAGCCCCGAACGGAAAACCCCACCTTTCACTCCTTCCCTCAGCTCAATTTTCGGACAAAGTTGCTGCATGGCATTAAATATAGTGACATGCGCTGTAAAACGCCGGAAGATAAAGGTTGCCAGCAAATAGTGCCAGTTAGTCGAGGTTAGTACGTGTAATTATAATTGATGCCTCATTATCGACGGAGGTTTTTCCTGATGGTACCGGTGAAAAGATTGTTACGCAGGGTCTTGGCCGCATGTTTACTGTCCTGGACGATGACGACGGGCTGGTTGCAGATAACAGGTACCCGTACAACGACGTCGGCCAGATCCGGCAAAGGATGCTTGATGATGTATTCGATGATACGGTCGGCGTTGTCGATCAAGAGCTGTTGAACAGCTCTCTCTACCTCTGTCCCATCGGACGAGTACGAAACGACCTTGATCCTGCGTTCGATGAGGCCGCGAAGAATTGCCATGAGGTGGATGAAAAGATCTGGGGCCTTGAGGTTGTTCGGGATTGCCAAGGCCACAAGAATAAGTGGTGGCACTTTTGGAAGTGTTGGTTGCAAACACCAGAGACGAAGCTTGTAGTAGCCAGTGCATCAGTTAATCATCGCAATGCACATGCAGAGAGACATCGGAAGAATACCTTCGTAGCCTTCTGATGGCCAGTCGCACCCGGCCGTATGATGGCATTCAGCTCCTCGACATTCGCGATAGGTATTGGGGCCGTGTCTGTACCACCGACTAGAAAATGGGTGTCCTTCTCGCTGTTGTAATATGTACGCCATGCCGAATGGAGCTTTGTGTCATCACAGCTCAGAGCGACGGGACCATTGCCATATCCGAGGTCGTCAATGTACTTGCGAGCGAGCTCGAACGTCCTGTCGCAGATCCCGGTCGGAAACCGCGGCATCTTTGCGCGATGTCGTCTGTGTTACACAGTGCACGAGAATCAGTCATTAATAACTTGCAAAGGAGTACGGTGAACAGCGTACGCCAGAGTACGAAGGTTGGGGACCTGAAAGTGGGCCGCAAACATCTTGTACACCTCAGGACTAACGATCGCAGCCACTTGAGCAAAGTTCGCGAGAGCCGGGCCGTAGTTGAAGTTCTGCAGACCGACCCCACGATCTGTGCGGTCCGCTACCTCCATGGCGGCGCGGACGAGGTCGAGAAGCACCGCATGATTCTCAAACTTGCCCTCCTCGACCGCGACAGCGAAACGCGTGAAGACGGAGTCTGGGGATGACTATCGCACCCGATGAGTAGCGCGACACATGGCCTGAACGTATGTGACCATACCTCATTCTCGATTAGGGCTTGTAACCCAGCTGTCTTTGCATACAACTTGCCCAATGTGACGTTCTGAAAAACCTTGTTAACGTACTTCATATTACTGGTTTCAGGCATCTTGACATTGAGCGCGTTCTTGAACGTCTTCGAATGAAGCACTACGTTGCACTCCTCGCATAGTGGATGGTCGGAGAGGGCTTGGGTTCGGTCTATCACGATCGTAAGACACAACCGCGCGAAGACAGCGAACATCCCGTTGCTGCGAATGTTCTTCCAAGTCTGGTGGTGGAGCTGTTCAAGGCGGACAGCCTCCTGGTCCTTGGGGGAGAGGTCCCGAAACTTGAGCCCTTTCTTAGGGTACAGCTCTTGAACCAACTTGTCCAAGGATATCGAGCCTCCACCGACGGCACCTGAGCGCTCGAGGTAGCGGGCAACGCGTGAGTCGTGAGCTGGTGTGATGCCTCCACAAGGGCGAGGCTTCAATGTGCGCCTGATAAAATAGTGAGCAGGCCCAGAGACGATATCCAGCAACCACTCCCACTCACTTGGACGGAATAACACGGCCGCCTCCCTCGTCTGGCAGAGCAGGGTGAGGTTGTTTCGACCACTCCGGTGCTGTGGCAATCAGTGTGACTGCGTGACACGGCGTTCATGTCGTGGGACGACATACTGTTCTTCTCTGCCCCCATCCTCCTCTCTCTCCTCTGAGGCTCGTTCATCTGGGGCTTGAACCATTGGTCTAGCGTAGATACGCGCTTGAGATCAGCGACCTGCGGAGAAACTCTCTTCCCGTTCTCGGCAGCAGCTTTGGCTTTCTTCAACGCTTTCTTCTTACACTTCTTCACATGCTTGGTGAATCGGCTCGTATGATAGGCCTCCTGCAGCGTCACCCCCTTGTTGCAGAGCGAATGGGTAACGACCCAGGTTTCACCGAGGTCAAACGTGGCGTGAGGATCGCATGCAAGGCAAGTCGTCTTGAACGCTCTCAGCCGTCCCGCAGTGACCTTGAGCGAGCCGTCTCGCATCTGTTGCTTCAGCTTCTGGCTGGCAATCACAGACGCACTGATTCCTACCACCCCGAACACAGTAGCTCTCTTCTTTGCCGGAGGTGAGTCGGAGTCGGAGTCGGAGTCGGATGAATCTGACGACGAACAGGCCTGGTGAGGGGAGGCCGATAAAGGTACGTCCCCTACTTTTCTCCCGTCGTCGTTGCTGTGGTCATCATCGGAGAACGAATGGGAGTTCGGAAGAGCAGATGAGGAGCGTGTTTGCGGACTCGATAGAGGAGAGGCCGGTGCTGACGTAGGCGGGTCTGTTACAGGTGAAGGAATGCGAACCGGTTCATCGTCGTCCAAGAACGGGTCGACAAATGGGTCATCTGGCAGGACCGGGGAAGGGGTGGGCTTCAAGGGTCTAGGTGGCGCCTTGGTTGGGATCGCAGGGATGGTGTCAGCGACCTCCAGGCCCATGGGTGAACCCGTTGCACCCACGGATACGTGCACGCCATTGAGAGTACGGACGTTCGAAGAACGTCCTTCCAGGCTACCCAAGCTAACGTCCGGAGATGTGCCTTCGATAGCGGGTGGCGTTGCATAACTGGAAGGTTGATCACTGCCGTGAAGCGGCGGCACCTGGATCGCAGGTGAGAATTGAATCTCTTGTCTTGCATCGCAAAAGAACACTCACCGCGTCGTTGTGCGCCTCTACCAACTTATTGAAGTAGTAGGCTCGCCAGTACCGCCGCTGCCGATGAACGAATAGCTCGGTGCCGAAGAGGGCATGGTCGATTGCATTCACTGAGCATATCCCACAGGAGTTAGTGTCGTCTTGCACACCGTGAGCGAGCGTGTTGCCGAGATCTTCGAGGTGCACGCGCAACAAGGCAAGTACGAGCTTCTGGATATCTTTCACGATCTGGGATAACACGTTCCCTCTGTAGGCGTACGGCAACGAATCACCTAAACCGGAGATGTACGTCAGACAACGCATCCACATGTCTAGAATATCCACTCACCCCATTGGATTGTCGCCCGCGACAGGTCGAAGACGAATGGTACCCAGTGCGAGTTGCCTATGTTCACTGGGAAGTAGAACTGTGTGCGGCCAGCATCGGCGTAGCGCTGGCATTTTTTGAGGAGGAGGTGTGTGTAGTCATTCTTCTTAACTGCGTTCTGTGCGATAGGCTGAAACACGACTGGTAGGAGGATAACTGTGGATGCCAGCTTGGCATTGCGTCTTGCCCGGCAGTAGAGCCATTCGAACAGCATGTTAATGTGCTCGTCATTGAGCCAGGCGTCAGACAGGAGAGATGCGAGGGTTTCAGCACCCGTGTCGGTCCCCAGTGCCTTCAATCGTAAGCCCCAGGCTAACATCGAAAGTGACAGGCGAACTTTGAGAGCTTCCGATAGCAGCGCGTTATCCCTCCCCTCCCATGTCCCAAGCCAAGCCTCTGCCGCTATCCAGGCCGCCTTCTTGTCCAACACTTTGGCCATCTGCGTCCAGTACTCGATGATGTAAAGCGGGAGCCGTGAGTCCTTGTAGCGTTCGTCCTTGATCGACCGCGCCCCGCTGAACCATGCTTGCCCAAATGCTTGCTGCAGCTTTCCAACAAAGTCCGGATGGGGGATCGGACGATCGATAAGTGTGGCAAGTGTCTCGTTCGGTGGATCGTCGGTGAACGCATGCGACGCATTCTTCAGGGTAAGTGCGGAAGGACGGGGAGGGAGCTCTGTTGAAAGGAGGTACAAGACTGACCCCTTTTCATTAGGCATGAGACCTTGGGACCGTGTCGGGATTGCAAGGAGGGCATTTCGTGCGGCAACAATGAATCGTGGTGTGTCAGCAGCAGGGTAAGTTTTGCCGCAGCCAATCCATTCGGAGGGGATGAAGGCCGGTATCTCGTCCTCAGGAGTGTCGGTGTCAGAGACGTGTAGGGGCGAGTCTTCGGACATGGCGGAAAAGCTAACAGTGGAGAGAGTGCAGGGGTAGACTGTTGGCCTCTTGTCGCTGCCACTGGAGTGCGACGGGCTACGTGGATGTGACATCCAGATTAATCACTGTATTACTGCTTGTAAACTGGCGGTCTAATGGACTTTACACTAGTCTATTAGCAATATATAACAATGATCTTCAAGGGGAACAAACAAAGCAGTGTTGAATCGCGATAAGTTTGGCGCTGAATGGCTGCCAGTCCTGCGAGGATTATTAACTATTTTCGACTATTATCGTAGGACGGTCAGTTTGGCGCGCTTGGGTGTCGAGCTGTGTCGAGTAGCCTGCCACCTCCTGCCACGGACCGGCCTTCCGTGCCCTCCCGTGCCGCAGTCTCCGCCTGGGATCAGGCCTCAACCGCCCGACCCAAAAATGTCCGGACAATGGCATCAGGCCCCCCGAAAAATTGCGGCGAATTTGTCCGGATAAGATCAGGCATGGGCCTTTTGGGAGGCAGATTTTGTCCGGATTCGGGATCATACATTTGGGTGAGTAGTCGGGGGTCCTGATAGACGTCGCTGACGTTCGCTGGTTCCATGGGTCGTTTTCTATGATGGCGGGGCGGTCTTCGATAAAGCATGCGAGCACGTTTACGATGCGACCATCCCAAGAAGAGGAAGCGGAGGAAAGACGGGTGGAGCGATCTACCTCGGATCATCTGGGGAGTGTCTTCCGTTCTGCTGTGCTGGAACAGGTCGAGGGCGTGCGCTTGACTTATAACCCTTTTTCTCCCTCCGGCCGTCGATTAGATCTGTAGTGTTCCTCCTATGCGGTACATCATCGGTCCTCGGAACATACGAACTCCTTTCGCATCCGAGTCGAGCAGGAAGCCCGAGTCCGACGTGTTCAACCCGAGCAATACTGCTGCGCGTCCCGAGTGCAATGAGTCCATTCAGTTAACTGATCTACAGCAGTAAAATGACATCCCAGTCTTGTGCGTAGGCTCTACACCGAAAGCAAGCAATACGACGATTGCAGTTTGAAATTCCGTCTTGGTCCCCACCGCTCCACAGGAGTTGCACGCCGCTAATCACTCCCAATCAGCGAAGAACTCGTCTCGTCACCCTGCTTGGCAGCCGGAACCGACAGTGTGCGGGTGGGAATGTTGTTGGTACTTTGTCACCAACTCGGGGCAAGTCATTCAGCTTCGATCATCTTGGATCCCGGCCCAAACTGAGGAGCGAGTTTTCCCAGGTTTTCCCCTAGTGTATATGACGTGGCTTGCTCATGTCACGGTGCGCAAACGTTAGCCACCGCTCGCATTAATGCAGATAGGGCTATCTACGAGCAAAAGGACCCTTCGCGGCTCGGGTGCAAGTGGGCGTACGTGCGATCGATGCCGAAGCCTAATTTCGCCACTCCTCCCCGGTTTCAGGTCGCTTGGACGGACCGAATAAGTCCATAGCCGAGGCAGACTTAGAACGCTTGCCGTGGCAGTATTGAATTTGCAAGTGCATCTTGCACATGGACATTGGGCAATTGTCGGCGCGTCCTCTCTCTGAGCTTGCCTATGTACCTACGAGCCCGGGATGAGACTGGGATGAGTTTGTTCGTTCTCCCTGAGGTGCTTGCCGTAAAGCATTTGTAAGGCCATTGTGCCGGTTTTGGACATGTGCGTACCAGGCGTCGCCGATCGAGTTTCGAGAGGCAGTTGCCAGTCAGCTGCTCGCATCCGGCTGTTATCCGAAGTATTCCAAGACGACATATGTCGATGCTTCCGAATTTCCATCTGAATGTTGTGTGAATCTATCACGCGTACGTGCATCACGAGTGCGCCGCTGTAGCCGCCCACTGACCATGGTGGCGCATGTCAACGTCAACATCGTCTGCCCCAGTCTCAGTCTGTCCCCCGGCTGGGACACGTTATCGGACCAGTAAGTCTGTTCGAAGCCTTCTTCCTCCTCTCCGGTTATTCACCGAGATACCAGATGCTCCAAGGGTGCCTCGGATGTTAAGAAAGTGACGAGAATATCGTCTTCTGCCAGCGAGGGCCACAGCACGTCGCGGCGGGCCGCCGCCTCGGGGTAACGGCGAACGCCCTCTTTCCAACATCAGAATGCCACTTATCATACGACCGCACACCATCATGTGAGTGAGCGCATGGAGTGCGACTTCTTTCTGAAGGGCGTGCCCTGACGCTTTGGCAGAATGCGCGAGCAGCGAAAATAACCGGAGGTCAACTGGACAGGCACCCCGGCAGGTGGGGTTGCTCGACCATGGCGTGAAGCGACGTTATCGGGGGTTGCGGAGACCCCGCCTGCTGCCGACCATGCCCGCCGGCGGCCTGGGGGCGAGAAGAAGCAGGTTCCATGCCATATATAACCCCGCGCTCATCGCGCCCTCTGTCTGACGGCCTCTCGTGTCCTCGCACCCCCCCACCCCTCCAGATCGACACGCCTAGCCGAAGGTCGTCGCCATGGTGTCCTGGTCTGTCCGCACTTCGGTCGTCGCGCTCGCGTGCGTATCTGGTGTCCTCGCCGCGCGGATCCAGAACCCGTATGTAGCCCTGCCCGGAGATGCTGGGCTTCATAGGCAGAACGTCAAGAACATCTTCTTGACGAGCTGGGATGCGTACAAGTGAGTATTCCTGCGGCCTGGACGCGTTATTCCGGAGCATTGAGGCAGTATCCCTCCCTTAGGCAGTACGCGTACCCCACGATGACCTGACACCGATTTCGGAGAGCTGGACGGACGGGCGGAACGGTTGGGGCGCATCGCTTGTGGACGCGCTTACCACTCTTGTGAGTTTCCGCACTATAGTGCCACTTAACTTTAAAGTTAGACGTGTGTTGACATGATCATGCTAGGCCGTTATGGACGAGACGGTATGACCCTTGAGATTCCTATCTTATGCCAATAAATCACTCATGGGTGACACATACATAGGAAATCTTCGAGCAAGCTGTCGCCCACGTCGCCACCGTCGATTTCACCCATGATCATTCCGGAAGCACCGCCAGGTCCGTTTGTTACTTCCATTCGTGATTCTCACTGAGGCGCTCACAAGCGCACAAATCGCAGCGTGTTCGAGTCGACGATCCGCTACATCGGCAGCATGCTCAGCGCGTACGAGCTGACGGGCGAACGGTACCCCGTGCTCGTCAAGCAAGCGAAGTCTCTCGCGGACAGGCTTGCTGGCGCATGGTCCCTGGTAAGAATAGATCCGCGCCCCATACTAAGTCCGAAACTGACACAATGCCGATGTCGCTTTCTTAGGGCAACGTCGTTCCCTATGGTGAGGTCAACATCAACAACACCGTCCCCACTCAAGACACCTCCAACATCGCGGAAGCTGGTACGGTGAGTCGGCCGGAGATGCATGACATAGCCTGTGTCGACACGTTGCTGATGGTCTCACGCTTTCTCATAGCTGACTCTGGAGTGGTCACGGCTTGCGTAAGTAGTCTCTTAAGGTTCCAACCAGGGTGGAGCACTTACGACAAAGCGGATCAGAAAATACACGGGTAACGACACCTACCGCGCTCTCGCCGAAAACTCCGTCAGGGCCATTATCGCCGAGGCGAGTCGCCCACGCGGACTTCTTTTCTGGAAAAGCAACTGAACGCCTCGTGTAGACAAAGCCGCTCCCAGGATTCCCAGCCCAGGGCGTTGACCCGGCCACAAGCAAGCCCGTTGGCGCCTACGTCGTAAGTACCTCGGCACCCGCCCGAAGGCTGGCAAAACTTGACCACTAGAACAGACCTGGGGCGGAGGATCGGACAGCTACCTGGAGTACCTCATCAAATACGCTCGTCTCACCAACACCAATGACAACACGTTCACAGACAACTGGGCTACCGCAGTCGACTCGTCCATCAGGACGCTCCTGAGGGTATGCTCATTGAAGCTCATAGTATCCTCGGAGCCTTTTTAACCTTGTGCCTAGACCTCGACTGTCAGCAACTGGACGTACCTCGCCGATCTCGACGATAGCGGCACCATTCGGCACATCGGCTCGCACCTCGCGTGCTTCATGGCTGGCAACTGGATCATGGGCGGCAGGCTCTTGAACAATCAGACCATCGTCGACATCGCCCTCCAACTCAACGAGGGCTGCTGGAACACTTACGCAAGTACTGCGTACGTCCCGTTCCTCTCTGCTTCCACTCCATAGATCCCGTCTAATAAGCGTCTTGACGCACAGCACCGGCATCGGTCCGGAGGCGTTTGCCTACTTCTCGAGCGACGGCAACTACACCGGCTCGACCCCGAGCGCGGACCAGCTTGCGTTCTACAACGAGCACGGCTTCTTCATCACAACCAACTACTACTACATGCGCCCTGAGGTCCTCGAGTCAAACTTTTACGCATGGCGCTACACCGGTGACGTCAAGTACTACTACCGCGCGGTCGCGGCCTACCAGAGCTTCCAGACGTACCTCAAGACGCCGAACATCAACGCGTTCGCGCCGATCAACGACGTGAACCAGCTCAACAGCGGCTTCATCGACGACATGGAGAGCTTCTGGTTCGCGGAGGTCCTCAAGTACCTCTACCTCACGTTCGACGACCCTAACCGCATCAGCTTGGACAAATGTAAGGGTCCTTTCTACCTCTTCCGCGAAGAGAGGAAGCATGTTACTCACGAATATTTTCAGATGTCTTCAACACTGAGGCACACCCCTACCTCGCACCCCCAGCGAAGGGGTCCTACGGAAGTGGCAAGCTCGTTTCCTCGTCGCAGCCCTTCCAGACCAATGGCGGAGTACTCCCGCTCGTCAGCGCGGCCGCGAAGATCCCGGCTACGCGGCCAGACGCATAACTCGCGAACCACGTGTCTATACGTGCCCTCTATCACTTGTAGTCCACTCTCCTTCACCCGTGGTCACAACCACGACTAGTCTATTACGACCACGACCACCGTCGTATACCATTCGTTCTGTATCGTCTTGCACAAGCTTTGTATTTGCTGTGTTATAAGGATTGGAATGGCATTGAATCGGATACCAAGGTACCTCCATGCCCCGCTGTGCCCGAAGACTTAGGTTTTCCCTCCAAGTAGCAAACGTCGAGCAAGTCACATCCGTCGGGGAGACCCCGCGTCACCCCGCGCCTCGACAAGACCCGACCCCGAGCTGCGCGACCTCTGCCGATCCGGCTCCAGCTCAATCACCACCTCGTCCGCATACGGCGCGAACAGCGCCACGACCCCGCCCCTCACCGTCTCCAAGTCGACCTCCTCCTCCTCCAGCTCGATCCCGTACAGCCGCCGGAACGTCACCTCGAGCCGCCGCAGGCGCAGGCCCCGCTGCGCGCGCCGCGCGAGCGCCTTCTCCGCGATGTCGCACGCGAGCCGGAACTCCTCGTCCGCCCACCCGACGGACCACTTCACGACGAGGTGCGCGAGCGCCGCGCACGGCAGCACGCTCGCCGCGCCGAGCGCGTGGAACACGTGGTGGCACTTGCGCGCCATGCGGAGGTACGTGAGGCGCGGGAACGCGGCGAGCAAAGCGTCCATGCGCGCGGCGTCGACGTGCGCGGCGTACGCGGCGGACTTGAAGCCGAGCGCGAGGCGCGTGACGGAGCGCGAGGCCGCGGGCGCGAAGGCGTGCAGGAGCTCGTCGAGCAGCGCGCTGTGCGCGACGGTGCTGGTGATCAAGGAGACGCGCTCCCGGCCGTCCGCGCCGTGGCCGCGCGCGGTGCACCTGGTCTCGTTCACGACGACCTCGAGGCTGTCGATGGTCGGGAGCATGGGGAGGGAGTGCAGGGTGCGCGGGAGGCAGAGCCCTTCTCGGCGGACGCACTCGATCTTGAGGGCAGCTGTGGGCGGCAGGATAAGGTGGCGGAGGATGTCGGACAAGGGCTCCGGGCTGTACTTTTGGAACTCGATCTTGCTGAGGAGAGGCAGGGAGACGGGACTGAGTGTGGAAAGCTCGAGAGGATGCACGAGGGGCTCCGAGCCCGAGAGGCACTGCAGGTTAAGGAGAGACGGACACCTCGCGAGCGATCTCAGAAGGGTGTCGAGCGTGTGCATCTTCATGTCCCCGCTGCATTCGTGACACGCACATCCTCCAATCACGAGCGACTGTAAGGATGGGACCATGATGTCGGGTGACAGGAAGGCGTTAGGTATGCGTAAGGACTGTAGGCGCGGTAGCCTCTCCTCGGCGCACTGGACAGAGATCATGGCCGCTCTCTCCTCCGGCTCGAAGGGACTGCACCCAGGCGAGTGGTTGATCGTGACCTCCCTGAGATTGGGCATACCATTACTCATGAGGAGGTACACGTCTGTGATCTCCTTCGGGCCAGCATTGACGGTGAGCGTAGATATTCGATGGCTATGGTGTGCCAGGACATCTGACATATGGTCCGGGAAGCCGCGGAGGTTAAGCGGGATTAGACACGGCGACGATCGCTCGAGGTAGGTCCGAAATCGCTCCAACCCATGGGCGTCGCCTGCGTATGCTCTCCGGACGACCGAGGAAATGCGGAGCATGTTCGCCCAAAATTGGGGCGTCCTGAGCGCAACATACCGCCACCGTCGACATACGTGCAGCAGCTGCAGGCCTTGGCATGATTTTGGCCGGACGTGGCCGAAAATCTCCATGAGCAATTCCGGAGGGAGGCGACGGTGGATGGGCGATGCGTCGTTGTACGCGGCGCACAACGCTCGAAGGTAGCGCTCGTAGTGCTGGATCTTCGCGAACAGCCATGGCTGTGACTCTGAAGGGTCGAGAACAGAAAGGATCTGCTGATCCTCGCCCGGAAGCTCTGCCCACGACGCTGAAGACTCGAAACCAGCAGCGTCCAATGGCGCGCGGAGGTGTGTCGTCATCTAAGTAAACCGTTAGAACCGCACACGTTGATTCATCAAGGAGGAGCCTTCACCTCAACTAAACCTGGGTGACAGACACAAGAAGGTTCCGGTTTGGTTTGTGCCTATGTAGGAGGGGGGAACGCGCATTCTACGTGGCGTTGCTGCCTCGTGCCCTGCAAAAGATGGATTACGTGATCGCGGTGGACTGGCGTTTAGGAGAACAAACCAACAACTTGAACAAGCTCGAGCAGAGTTGAACGTAACCTATCCGGTTCGTTATCGCCTTCCACGAGAACGAAGCCGCACTTTGGGTGAGCGTACAGATGAACTGCTACAACGCGCAACATCCAACGGACCGGATACATCATGTCAGATACACTCCGTCGCGGGTAGCCTATCACAAAGTGGTGTGAGCAAGGCACAGCGGACATCTAGTGTTAACACTCACCAGAACACCCAAAGGGACACTTCGAGTCAACGTACATGGACGGTAGAACGTCGGCTCACCTCCAACATATCTACGAGATGGCGGCCGGACAATGACCTGGACGGCGGTGCCGAGGAACGGGCAATGCTGAACATAGTCTTATGCGAATATATTACTCCTATCCTCTCCTGGTCCGACAACAAGTATGCTACTTCGAGCTTTTGCCAAGACGCCTCTCGCTGACCGCGGCGAGGGCACGCTTGCCTGTAATGGTTGCGGGGATGCTGAGGATAGCGCCGTAGAGCAGGACCTGTCCGATGCGGAGGTCGACCCAGTACCACACGAGGAGCGCTTCGAACGCGCCAAGGGTCGCCACGAAGGGGATGATACTGGGGGAGAACAGGTGGGGGACTTGCGGCCCGATGTGGCCGAGCTGAAAACGAAACATGCGCATCAGTTCCGCTTCAAACGCGCACACATAAATGGGAAGCGTGTGTCTGAGGGACATAGGGTGCACCGAAGGTAACAGAGAATGCACTCAGAGCAGCTCAACGATGAGAACTATCGGGCTACGACAGCCACCTCATATTCCGAGGACTTCGCATATCTCCACGCCCCCCCCCCGCACCCAAAGCACCACATGATGTGGAGCGAAGACGTACCATGCCAAGAAGGACGACCCAAGGCGCGGCAAGAAGGCCGGTGAAGACTGCGGAGATGAACTTCAGGGGGACTTTCTGCTCGGGGCGGAATGTGTGGAAGATTTCCGGGCGAGGGTGGAAGAAGGCCTCATCGGGGTGTTGCGCTGGAGCCTGAGAGGCAGGGACGACCAGGTCGAAAAGATTGTATTGCACGGGATCATGCTTGAAGGAACCGATGTAGAGGGAGACCTGGAGGGGGTCCTTGCCGGACGGTGGTAGTGAAGAGAAGGGACGGGCCATGTTCTAAGACGCATATAGTCAGCCCATTTGTCAACTGTAGCTTTGAGAAGACGGACGGATTGTGGAGAATGCGCCTGAGGACCATCGCTCCACGGAATCCTCTAGATGAAACAGGCCTGCGAGCAATATGCGCCGAACTGCGACTTGAGGCCAGCTCACGACGGACGTTACGCTAGCATAACCACGACCCAAGAGGGGTCCCTCTGGGAAGGGGCACACGGAAGGAAAGACACTACGACCGCATGGGCCAACCATCCACATATTTGACATAGTGCAAGCCATATGTATGCTCGCAAGTTACGAGCCCCAGCTGTTCCATGCAACCGACCGGTAACAAGTGGTAGTTGTAAAACTCCACAATGCTCCCGAACGGCGACGCGTTCCCGACGCACATATCCTTACTTCCAACGGAATTGACTCCTCCGGCTAGTATGCAGTAGCTTTGGGGCTTACCCTTGCCCACTTGCTACACTCGCCCCGCCCATGCCTATGCCCGCGCATACAACGACATGGTACTCACCAGTTCGAATTTAGCTTTCCCGCCTGGAGTAACCTTGACAGGCTGGATTCCCTCCTCGCCCGTCGCCTCGTCATAAAACCGAAGGAAGGTCTGGTGCGGCTGCACGCCCTTGCCATCCTCGTCGACGATTTGGAAGGTCAACTTGAGCTTATCGGCAGGTCCAAGTTCGAGCGGTGCAGGAACCTTTACTGCCAGAGAGAGCCTATATACATGAAAAGGTTAGTCAACTTAGAAATGAGATGGTTATATGCGCGCATAGGTTCAGTGAAACGTACGGCCCATTGCGGAGCGGGGTCGCGTCCGCGCCAGTGATACTAAAGCGTGGCGACTGGAGAGTGAGGACAGAGGCCTGCACGCCTGCCGCAAGGAGAAAAGCCAGAAACCAGGAGAGCGCGCCGACCATGGTGGTTGTCAGCGAGAGAGTTGTGAGGAGCGCGTAGCCCGCCGCAGCAGCGCGACGTGTCCACTGCAACTTGCCGCCCGACAATATCGGACCCAAAATACCAGTCCGGGCGCCTCTCTCGTGGCTGCTAATTTCGCACCACCATCTCCCGAATGCTCAACTATCCTCACCTCGCCGGGGACACGGTCGCATGCGGAAGCCCGCATATATGTTGTATGTGTAGCGTTTTAGTCGCTTTATGCATCATTTCAATTTCAAGAGAAGAACCCGCTTGGCGCAAGGTTCGAAGTTCAAATGTTCAACAATGATCGTGCACTTACCGCAGCACTTCGCTTGTCTGAAAATTCTAATGTGAGTCTCCATGAACATCGCCGCAGAAGTTTATACTCAATAATGGAACTGCTTCACCAGAAAAAACTGAATATTATGCTACTGACAGTCTACCGTACGCCCATCCAGTAGACCGCGGGGGAGATGCACCAATGTCTGCTCTCATTGCCGACAACATTTACCGGCCAGTCATTCGTAATATCCCCTCACAACCTAGCTAGTAAAACATAAATCACTCGATTCCGCGCACATTTGAACTGAGACTGTCTAGCCCAGTTACGAAGCTCTGCCTTCTTGGTCTTCTTCCCGTCACTCATTTCCTCGCACCCCAGCAAAACCTCGCTCCATAAGTCGATGGTTACGGTGACCGTCCGGTGTCCTAACGGTAAGCATGTGTGCTTTGTTGTTCGGTCTTGGAATACAGTGAACCCTTCACCACATCGGTAGATGGGTTTTCTGAAGCTGCCGCTCTTTGTTCCCTCTCAGAGACATGTCATCCTCTGGCCAGTCATTATCGCTTGGCTGCACCTCTCGAACACGTTCACTGAAAGGGTTTAACGCTTCTCCCGCTCGGCATGTCGGAAGTGCGCGTACGCCTCAATAGCGTCCCAAAACATTCGACGGGCTGGAGTGAGCGTTTCCTCATGTGCAGCTCGAGTTCGAACGCACCAGGGCCGACACGTCGACCTTCGAAACCACGTCCAGACAGTCCGGCATCAGGCGAAACCCTCCCAATTCCGGGGATCGAGTTGCCGTTTTTCGCGCTAGCATGGCCATGCGTCTGGTGTTCAGAAATACCCAGCTCGACCACCGTGCCTCAATGTACCCATTTCGACGTTGTTGTACCAACCGACGGTACTTCTAGCCCCTCGCACTGCCACTACTCGCTGAAGACTCGCCAATCTACAGACAATCTGAATACTCTCGCGATTGGTTTCTCGTTGTGGCCGACGTTGGCGTCCAACTTGAACGCCGGGATTGCCGATTTGGGAACGGTGATCCCATGGCCATGCGTCCGCACGTTTTCCTAACCACGCGCCTCCGTCAGGAAAGCGACCATTCTTTTCACCAAGAGCCTGCGTTTCGCTCTGCATGGCTGATGTTGATCCAGGTAAGCTTCTCATAAGGCGTGGCCATCGATATGCTCCATGGGTTATTAAACCCGCTTTAGTTCCGAGTCTCACGACAAGTTCCCGCTTTCGGGCGGCATCTGCAGCACCCCAAAACTCTTTCATCGACGACCATGGAGCCTCTACTTAGGCCTAGTCTGCTGGACCTGATTTGGACATCCTAGGGCTGTACGAATGACCTGTCCTGGGCCTTAATATCCTCCCCACATACACGCCACCGAGCCCCAACGTGCCAACTCAGTTCCGACGTACGAGATGTTTGGTAATCCCTTTTCCCCATAAACTGTTCCTCGAGGCAGCGCCCGTATAGAGGACCACGACATCGCATGTCTATGAGGATTCCAGAATCCATGATATCATTTTGCCAGATCTTCGCTCCGTCTTCGATGGCCCTCCGATGCGTTTCAAATGCCAAAATTTTCGATTCTTCCAACTGGGCACCTCAAGTCCCGCCCGCAAACATACTTCTCTGCACTATTTCTGACGGCATTCCTTCTGTGGCACGGGCGCGACGCATCATACGGTATCCGGGTAGAGGACCAGATCGGGGGAATGTTAACGCTCCTCTCCACAGCCTTCAGGGTTCCTGGCCTTCCCGCCAACCAGAATACGATTAGCGCTATACCATCCGGGCCCCATTCGTACTAACTATGAAGCTTCACCGCTCACTACTCCTGGGGAGAATGAATTATCGAGAGCGGGTATGGGTATCGATAACTTTTATGGGCGTAAGGATTAATATCTGCAACGGTATTTCCGGTATTAGGGTTCAACGCGATCGCGATCGCCGCGGCTTGGCCAGCTTGTCCATGTCACTGCTCGACGTCAACGCCCTCGCACCGTCGAATGAATCTTGTAAAGCTGGAGTACCGCAATCCAGGCGTCGTCGTTCCCTCACATGGCCAGATGGTGTTTACTGCAGAACCGGGAGCCGACGTCGCACATCGTACAGCCCACGAGCTCCAGGGAGATCGAGGCACCTCCGACTCACGACATGTCTACTCTGGACTAACGACTCTTTACCTTCCGGCGTCTCCCTCCGGCCACCCATGCATACTGCGGCCAAGTGCACCATGCGCAGGGAAGCATGTCGAGGAGAGAAGACGGTCTCCGCAGTTGAACTTGAAGCTGGCGGCCAGCGGTATGCAAGATGTCTCCGCTTGAAAGTTCGGGACGGTTCTACCGGCATATATTAAACGGAATTGCCAGTCGAGGTTCAAGGGGAAGGGATGATCATCGATCAGCTTTACCACATTTGAACGAGTTGACAATATTAATTCTGGTCGACTATACCACGGGCTCAAATTTTGTCTATGATCTGAGGTTCAATCGTCCGGATTTTCAAAGTCGGCGGTCGGGCTTTCGTTTCAGTTAACCGTGCCGGGTCTCAACCGGGTCTCGGAACTGTCCTAGTCAGGCGCCGGAGGACACCTTGCCTGACTTGGCAGTGCATACCAGTGGACCTTAGAGTCGTTGGCAAAGCTTAGTCCTCAGCACAGTCTACCCGCTCTCCTCAATCTGCTGTTCTTCTCTTCCCCTCAAGTCGGTACAGCTAGGGCAGTTTGGAAGGCGATGCACAGGGGAGTCTAGGGGTGGGGCTAACCTATCAGGCGAAGCCAAGACCACCCACGTACTCATCTGCCCCGCTGGACAGGCAGCCGTCTATCAGCTTCCCTCTGCATCCTCCACCAATTATGTGCCTTTCGGAACTTCAAGACCACCCGATTGACTCCGTCTTGTGAGCGCCACTAGACTTCTTCTCCGATTCCAAAGCCGCTCGATAGTGCCCCGTGTCGCTGGAGAACATTCTCACCGTCGCCATGTTTTCCCTCAAGCGCATGTTCCCGTACAGTCGAGTCCTTTGAAGTTTGCGTGAGTGACTCATATCTGCCCCCGGTGACCTGGTTGATGAATCGAGTTCATGGTAGTAGGCTGGCGAACCCATTAAGTACCGATGGCTTCCTCCCCAGACGAGCGGCCCACGTGTTCCTCATGTTTGTCGCCACTGGAGAAGAAGACCTTTCCGCCGTCATAGCCCCGAGAGGATTGCGGCGCACCTGAAGTTGTGTCCCTTCGTCCAAGAAGTCCATCCCGCCGCGCAAGTACACCAGCTCGAGGAACGATTTGGGTGCGTCCCTTTCCCAGTCATTACAGCGTTTTTGGCCAAACCCTCTTACCGAGGAAGTTTTCCTGCGGTTTGTAACGCCAAGGTTATCTGCGAAGTCCAAGGGTTTCGAAGTCTCCCCTTGCGACTAGAACTCTGATATCACCGCCCGTCGACCGCAAAGTCGCCCCTTCCCCTCAATGCGCCCCTTGGCTTGGACGCCACCCAAAATACCTTCGATCTTCTCCGAGGACTATTTTCTGCTCACAGTGGTGCGACTATATCCGAGGCAGAAGGATCGGGCTGTTGGTCCGCAGATGCGTCCCCTCAGCAAGCTGACGCATCCTAATATGCCGACAGGTGAGCTGATATCATTTCAATAGAGATGACGAGCATTTGTCGGCTCGGTCATCGACGGCGGCGTGACTACGCGTCCCAATGCCCAGACTTCGCTTCGACGATCGAGTGGCTATCCGAAGCTCGATATCGTAATCCCTTCCCTACAATTATCGCCGTCCTTCGGACGCCTTCGCCGCCATGCCCTTCATCCGGAAGCCTGAATAGAGGTCTGGATACTATGCACCGCCTACCCGTCGAACACGATTCTATCCCTGGATAGCCAAACCACCGAGTCGGGCGCGATGTCAGCGGTTGTCGGACGACGATATCGGCCCGCCCTAAGCAAATAAAGCCTGGTTGCTCCAAATAGGTCACGCATTATACCGGATGGAGATAAGTGCATCCACGATGCTGGGAAGCTGCGGCACCCGATGGCCAGTGAGTTCAACCCACATATCCTCGTGTATGTTATTAGCCACCACACACTATGACCCACTCTTGCTGCAATTCGCGCCTTGAGACTTTCTGTCTAGACATCCGGAAGTCACCTCATTTTCGCCGCCACGCGCAGGCGGGGCGATATCTGAATTGAAGATCGCTCGGAGACAGCGCGCTCCAGGACCGTCCGCACGCGTCGTCTTCTTCGCCAACCTTCACAATGCGCTCCGCGTGCAAGACTGTCGTGATTGACCGACGCGCCCGTTGTTCAGCAGGATATCGCTCTCGGTCCCTCCCCGTTCGATATCGACGCGTAGTGGCTAAGCCCGTCTTTCCTTGTGTGGCCTTTAGAGTCCTAGGACGCTCAAGGACCTACTTGCTCGCAATGCTTACACACATGCACTGGTACGTCGGCCTCTTCGATCGGATCGGTGGCACGATTCCAGTTGTTTCGAGTGTCTTGACGCGTGTGCCTCCCAGCGCAGTGGGTGAGCCCCTTGCTGTACGTAGTTGTGTGCCACATAGTACAGCCATTAACAACGTGTAATACAAATGCGTCTTTTAAAGATGACCCAGTCCGCGCTGAGGGACGAAAATCCAAGTACTGGTCCGCGCATAGCCTCATGAGGCTCATCGGATCCGGCCTTTCAGAGTCCTCGCACTAGTTAAGTATAGCTTCCCCGAAGCGGCAAAGTCCTTCTGTACCACTGCCAGGAAACCTGGATATAGCGCGCGGGTTCTTCCAGTGCGTGAGACCTGATATCCGGAGGTTTGACGTTTATGGACAGTGCTGGACAGTGCCAGACAGCGCCGGGGATCTTGAGGCGCTGTTCAATATAGTTGCCGGGCATTTCGTTCCCATGGTCTAAATGTATCCGGATATCGGTCCTCGTTCTCCTCGTGTTCACCAGCTGGGGTGGGGGAGTGGACGCACGCCGTTCTCTCCTGGCTGAGCGGGCTACCGGAAGTATCTGGATAACCACAGGGCTTCGGGTCTGTGCCCAAACTTTGTCGAGGATTCCGATACTTATACCCTCCTCGTCGCGGTGCGTCGTACGTGATGGTTTCCAACATCAAGGAGAACCCAGACGGATGCAAAACCCTGGTCTATTGTCCTACTAGGAGGTATGTAACGTAATGATCTATCTGGTCGACGCAAGGTATAATAGCCTAATGGGTATCGTAGGCGGCACATCCCGGCGAGCGGGAAAGACAGACGCTCCGCTGCGGCCGTGACGACACGCCCGCGCTGGGATAGACAGATATCTAAGTATCCAGGCGTTCCGAAACCCTTTCTTATTATTCCTTTTCCCAGGCGCGGCATGATCATCAGCGGCCGTGCCAACAGCGTATGCGTACAAAGGCGTCTCCGGGATCTCCATAGTGCTAACTTACTGGTAATAGAATAACACAAACCGGCGGCGACCCGCGACAGGGAACCCGAGTCGGATCGCGTCCGCGTCCATGTCCGACGCGGAGCCCACGCATCCCGGGATCGCACGGCCACGGCCACAGCTCCGGCAGAGGCGCGGATGTACAGTCAAACTCGGTCGTAGACATCCCCGTCCGTGTCCGAGTCCGTGTCGGCGCCCCTGCGACGGAGTCGCCGGAGAATGGGGAAGCGGAGAGCGATGCGCTGATACCGCTCACTCCATTTTCCGTGCATGAGCCCTGCGAGGACGACGAGGACGCCAATCGCCACCGCCGCCCAAATGCAGGTCGCGCGCGCGACCCACGCCAGCGCCTGCGCGGGCACGAGCGCCGCTGCGTGGTAGAACACGCCGCGCGGCAGAGCCAGCGCGATTGCGGTTGGCGCGTAGTCATAGGACTGCTTTGCGGCGTCGAGGTAGGGGACCTGATGAACGAGGGAGTGCCAATTGGTTTTTCGTTAGGAAACCGAGTATCACAGGGCACAGGGTGAGGGCGTACCGCGTCGACGGGATCGCGCGTGTTGATGTTCTCGAACTGCGCGAGGAGCGCGAGGCACGAGCCGGCGGCGATGGCGCAGAAGAGGAGAGACACGGCTGCCAGATGTCCCGAAGAGCCTCGGATAAGGAGGAACAGCAAGTCGATGCTATTGGACGAGGCTCAGGTGAGTGGTGTTTCCAACATGAGGCGAAGGTTGTTGAACTTACATCGCGACACCGAAGATCTGATACATTGCGAGGGGTGAATGTCAGTTGTTGCGCGGATCGTGACGTGAGGAGATGGGCGCGTACCCAAGGCAAGTGCTCTTTCCATTCATTCCTGCTCTTCTCAACAAAGTCCGCCCAGGCATGCATGTAGACGAGATTGTCGACGTAGAGTTTCTCGAGCTCCTTCGCCCGCGCGGAGGGGATCTCGTAGAGCAGATGGGAAGCCACGGCGAAGACGCGACCTCTGTTCGTGTCAGGGATGTCAAGAACTCGCTGCGCTCTATCCAACCGAGCACGTTCTTGAGCGAAGAACGTCTGATACCGCACTCGGGCTAGCTATCTGTCAGCAACCGGCGATAACGGAGACGTAACAGATGAACTCACAGACCACGCCCCAAAGCCGTGCCACTATGCACACAGAAGGGGCATACGCCAAGTGCTCCTTCGCATTCTGGAGGATGCGAGTGTACTGCTTGGCCTGCTTCGCTGTGTAGGCGAAGGTGGAGCCGACGGACGTCATTTGATCGCCTTCGCCGTGGATGAAGATGGCGATGAGCTCGTCGACAGCCAGATTCAGACATTCAAAGCGATGGGAAGGGAATTGTTCAACGTGGGTCCAGTATTGTTCCTGCAACACGAATCCTGTCAAGTGGCGTTAGTCGATGACCCCGGGCTTTCGCCGACATTGGGTGGCGCACCGAGGTGAGACTCGGAGATCACATCCACCAGGCCAAGATCGGAGACCTCAATGTCGTCGATCCAGAAGAGAGCACGAGAGGAATGGTCGACGAAGTAGTACAGGCAGACATCGTCGTAGTCAAGAGGCAAGAGATAGAGCTCAGCAGTTTCAGGAACGATGATGTTCTTGGATTGAAGGGTCTTGAAGACGGTGACTGCGCCGCGCAAGACCCGCTCACGAGTGGTTTCCGAGTACATCTGGGCATCTGTGACGATTCTCGGCTTTGATTCTCGGGCAAAGTAGACTTGACCCTCGGGTTGGATATGAGCGGTCCAACCGTGAGGAAGATACGGAGGCCTAAAGAGAAAGACAGAGAATCAGTCGACGCCACACCTAGCCACGAATATCTCGGGGGATGCGCACTCAGGCTCTCTGGCATAGCTGAAACGACCGGCGGTGATCACCAGGTTGCCCGGAGAGACTTTGCTGTTGGCAAATGAGTGAAAGAGAACCCAATGTGGTTAGAGGCGGACATACTTGGTGGGTGGATCGTATCGTTTGGTTGAAGTGGGAAGAGTAGGCAACAACCTAGGCACTGGAGAGTCGGTGAGGACTTGTATGAAGTGGTCGACGGGCTTTTCGAGTGACTGCATGGTACGAGTCCTGAGGCTTTGATGTAGAAGGATCCTCTGAGGAGTACAGTGGGGCGACGGGGATGATGTACAATAGACAGAACTGTCAGCCTTGTCTTTATATGTGCGTATAGTGCGATGGCGCTGCGCGGGGCACCTGACTGTATGGCGGAGGGTGCGGCGCTGCAGGCAGTCGACGTCGTAATCCAAACTTGACACGAGGCGCTTGCATAGCCATAGGGCAGGTCTAGGGCGGTGTCTTCCAATCGATCTTTCCCACAACTTGACGCCGGTCGAGAAAGACTCGTTTACGACGGATGCAGGTGGATAACCTTGTGGATGTTCTATGTGGGCTGTCTAAAGCGGAGCATAGTGGATTTCTGGATTCTGTTCTGACAGCTGTACACGGATAAAGTCTCGTATGTAGCACTTCACCGTAGTGACAGGCGCTCAGGCGCAACATTGACCAGTGCCCGAGCATCAGGCCTCAGGCCTCAGGCCTCGCCGCCGGCCCGGGGCTACTACCGGCCGAGACTCGGAGCAAATCATACTTACGGTGTCATAACGAGCTCGTGCCACTGCCAGACAACACCTCTTTCAGCCTCCTCCATTATCGTCTAATTCCTCGCGACGCCCTGGATATCTACATACGCTCAACCCTGCACTACCAATGTCTGCCACCGACGACACTGCGAGCCCCGAGCCCAAACAGCCTTAGGTTGAGCCTACGTCTGCGGACATGTCAACCGGCCCTTGGTAAGCAAACGGCTGCTCTGCGGACATGTCATTTGCGATGCCAAAGATGCATCCCGATGCTTGCGCATGCGCGAACCGACTCGGAAATGAATGCATAAGTACACTGACCGGTTACTTATAGGATTGTTTCGTCGGTCGAAGCTCAAGGGGACGAAAGCAGTGTCGCCAGTTCGAACGAGCCCGCCGACGAGGTCTCAAGACCGGCACCTCCACTGGTGCCTGCCAGGCCTATAGTAGCGTGAGTTCCACACGCATATTCATCTACGGGAAACATTATGTTATAATCGGAGAAGCGTTTCCTACCCTTCTTTGAGAGAAGCCCAGGTGGTTGAGTTCGGCAGTGACTTTCGGGAACGTCCCACTACAGCTGCAGGCGCTCAAGCGTCCGACAGGGTCGGCGTGATTATCGCAATTCTTTATTTTGTTCTCCCTCCAGAAATGTTCCTTTTGTTCTCATCTCCGAATTCGTATATTGACTTAGGTGGTGCCTTTACAGAACACCATCCGTCCCTCCCAGGTGAGACCGTCAACCGCGCCTCTGCCTTGTTGCCGTTGTGCTAGCAATTCCACACCCACTGCCCTCGACTGGCGTTGAGCGCTGACATCCTGCGACCCACCCCATAGCGACGACGACGATTTCATTCCTCGTGGCAAGACGACCCAAACCCTCGTCGGCGGCGCAAAGAAAGGCGGTCGCCCCCACTAGGCCGAGTGCAGCTGTTGAATAACCGCATATGGTGGCGAGCATCCTCATGGCCCTCCAGGGGAATTCCTCGGGCCGCGTTTCTCGGCAGATCTACCGCAGCTCTACTTGAATCTGTAAAACCTATGGCCTTCTGTAACCAATCGGTCCATCGTGGTGGTAGTCCGGCCTGCTTGTGCGGTGCTTCCCCCTAGAACTTTCCTGTGTGTCCTCTGGCGCCTAATCGATCTCGATTGCCTCTCAGCTACAGTCTCAGTCTCGCGGCACCTGGCTGGCCAGTTCCTAGGGCCGATCGGGGCATTCGACGTTTTCGCGCCACCGCGTCGTGACTCGCCCATTCATGTCCGTCTGTGCCCCGACTTGTTGGCAGCCGTCCTTGGGTCACCCGATGCGAATAACGGCAATTGCATATCAGGCTTTGAACTTCATGGGACCATATTAGATTGCAGTCACGTCTCGATCGAAGCAAACCAGACCCTGTGTCGGCGAGGCATGCATGCTTCGCAAGACGTAGCTACCCTTCCTCTGGGCCACCGAACCGCCTCAAGATCCTTGCTGGGCCCCTTGTCCTTTTCTTGCGCATGAATCGCGCCGCCAGCTTCCTCGGGACGAACAATTAGGACGATGCGAAAACAATCAAGAAAGAACAATCAGGACGCCTCTCCATCTAACGGCGTCTTCGGAGCTGTTATGTGGTCGCCGCGTCTGGCAGACGGAGCACTTGCGATTCGATACATCGGGCCCATTTACCACATCGCTCGCTTCCCGGTGGCGGAATCATAACCCGTGCGCCGCTGTCGCGGGAGAATACGCTGGCTATGGTCATCTCAGCTTGCAGTGCCTCATCTCCGCCGCGTTCCAGCGACATTCGTCCCACTCAGGCTCCCGCGTGTGCCAGCTCGGGGGCCCAAGGATCCCGGAGTTCACATATCGAGAAGCCCGCTATCCGGTTGCACCCACTCGATGAGAACCAATGCCTTCCTCGATTTCTCCCGATTCCCGGCGTGTCTCCGCCAAACTGCTGTGGCATCGGGGACTTTGAAAGGAGTTGGGAGCATCGGGGGCGATGTGCGACAGCCTTGATTGAAAGTTCACGGTGCTGCTGTGCCTGTGCACAGTAGAGTTAAGCTTAAGGCTCGGATCGTGGAGTTGTCTTGCCAGTGCCAGTGACTGTAGCGGCCACGTCGTGGGCATGAGATTCATATCTCGGCCATGGCGAAGGCTGCGAAATCGTTTTCACGAGTGCCATGAAAGCTCCTACCGGCGACTAGAAGCTTCCGGGCGTCACGGATGGTGGCCGTTCGCAACCCAGTTCTCAGGTTACGTGTTGCGCAGCCCAGCCCAGCGGTCGTCGTTATATATGACAGCAGCGTTTGGACACTGGCAGTTGACGTCGATGTGCGGAGACGATGCACTTGGGCCCTGCTGGATACATCGAGTGCAGGCTAGAGGCGATCTCGTATCCCGATGAACTCGGCCCGCCTAGGGATATCAATGAGCCACCGATGACTGGGACTCGCGGCCTACTTACCCATTTCAAGTGGCACCTTCATGAAGCCTCGGCTCGGCACACCCCGACCTTTAAGTTGGCTTGTGCATGGCAGAAGAATATGGAACCACGAGGCAATTCTGTTGAAGCTGGAAACTTTATTTAGGCTCTGCACGTTCTCCATCGTACTGGAACTTGTCCACGTTAGAGGAAACCAAGTACAAGAATTTAGAAACCCCGCTCAGCCCTTCTACACCTCCATCCAGGTCCCCACCTCGCGAAGCCCTTCCTGAATTCTAGGGTCTCAACGGCATTACAAGGCCCCGGCTGGTTGTTCGGATTCTAAAAATTTCACACAGCCTGTGGAAGTAATGCGTCGTCAGTACACCACCTCCGACGCAGTGAAGGAAGAGAACGTCTGGGACAGCTATCATAGAGCGGAGACAGGGGTGGACTGGGGTGAGAGCTTCCAGGTCGAGAAGCTGCGGGCTTCATGAGGAAGGCTCGCTGGGAGGTTCTGCGGTCACCGCACAAGGCGACGATGCCACCGCTTGCCACCGGCACACGCGGCCATCTACACTCAGTACCTCCGTGCGGGAGCTTCCGTGGCCAACTCGAACTTAGTATCTCATGCTAATGGATGCCGAAGGTGACATTGCCCGCAGGCTCGAGGCGGCACCTCGGCCCTTGGCCCCGCTACCGCAGGCTTGTCAAGCGTGAAACAGATCTCCCGAGTACATCTTGTCCCTGCTTTCCCCCGTCTTCCATAAATCTTCCCTTCCACGCAGGAAATACGGTGGTTCCGAGCTCCATTGTAGTGCGGCTACACGTATAGGATCCTACAAGGGATCGTACTCGGCCGCAAAGAAGCTGAACAGGATCCCTAAATGCCACACCAAGCGGCCAACGAACACCGTGTACCTGCATCTAGGCGGTACTTCGCCACAATGTTGGTGGTACACAGCGGAAAGACGTCCATGTTGTACCGCATTGGCGCGATAGAAAGCCCCTATGTTATCTAACGCTCATGAAGGGAAGGCGGGACGCTCGATACAGGCGACACGCCACTCCCCGCATACTGCGCAGTCACTGCCAGTGGGGATCGGCCATTCCCTGACCAACCAGCAAGCAACCCTTGTCGCCGCGATCCCAAAACCTCATGGTAAATGATAGATGCGGCCACCATGAGCCGGTTAAGCGTCAAATTGAAGCCATCAAGAGCGAATAGACAACACACCACCAAAACCAAAGAGTGTCTGGGCCAAATATAGGGAAGGAAACCGCAGTAACGATTTACGTACCTCCATGCCTTTCGACGTCCAGGTTCAAGAGATCGTAGTCGTAGTCGGGTTGCTTTACGACAGTACGACCCCCCAACGTTTCACCGTCTCGCTCGTCGGTGCTGGGATAGCGCGTCTGAGCGATCAGGCCTGCGGTAACGCCGTAGGAAATCGCCTCGCTGCGCCGTACTTCTATTGCTTTCCTGGTCCGACGACGTCTAATGCAGTACGGCGGCGGGTTGATCCAGAGCACCAGCCCCTCTGAGGTTTTGCGGGAGCGAGAGTGGCACAAAAGGATGGGCGGTGTAAGCCTTCGAATGCCCGCAACAGGGCGCGAAAGGATGCCTGCAACCGCGCATGGGACCTACATCAGGCGCTGCATTAGTCGGATAGCGGCACCGAGACCGGCGAGAGGGTAGGTACCTTGTTGGCCCTCGGGGTTTCAGAGTGGGCCAGCCGACCCAATGCGTGTACTGCGAGCCGGGAGGAACTACTTTAGGGAACGGGGACGCTGGCGGCGGATCGACGGCGAGGTCTAACGCTGTACATCCGACCGAAGGGCTGTGCAAGAGAGTGACGTGGTTAAACTATGCTGTCCAGCATCGGCAGGACCGTCTCCGGCAAGTTGCTTCCGTACCCTCGGCGATCCGTGCTTACGGTAGGAGCCAGCATCAGAGGAATTCACAGATGACAGGCAAAGTTTCTCGAGGATTCGAGTTAGAAGCACTAAATATCTGAACGGCGATGGCGTGCAGGGGATGGAAGCATGCACCACGCGGACTACATGCCTATCAAGTCGGGAACGAGACCGTAGTTTCCTTTCGTATTCGCAGGACCCATTCGACACCGGCAGCAGTGACGTATAAACGTATAGTCAGGGCTAAAGATGGGACGCACCAATTGAGCGGGAACCAGGAAGACTCGACATCTACATAGCTGCCTTCTCCAGGGACATTCCCAACGACGACGCCTTGGTTGAGGTAAACGTTTTCCCACCTCGCCCCCCGGTGTTCCCAAGCTCCGGCGAGGAATGTTCTGGAAACCTTGGGAAGCTGCGGTAGTTCTGTAACCCCGAGAAAGACTCTCGCCAGCAAAGTTCTCTCCTCCGTTGTCTACGCGCACGATGAGAGAATGGAGAGGGGATGGGGCGCATGGTGCAACCCTGGCCGCGTGCAACCAGCCTTGCGAACATGACGCGGACGCCACAGGAGCAGTTACTTATCAGATAAGGCCCCCCCATTTACCCACGGTTATGACTCGGATTACATAGGTTTCGCGGGGCCGATTACAACCTCATGCTTGTTTCGCATCTTCCATCAGTTCGGATTTTGCTCGAGGATGGCATCTGGCGAGTTGTTTGGATTCGGGCTAGGTAGATCACATATACTAACACTTGTTTAGGATGAACAGGCGAGCTTAGGATCCGGGCGTGAGGCCTTGAGGCATGAGTGCCACTGCGGCCATAACAGTGCGGCCTTGACGGTGCGTTGCTGCCTGCCATCCAAGTTGTGACACATGCTAACGGTTATTGCATCCTTTGGAACGGTGTGTGATTGGTTTGTAGATATACTACCTGTTACAAAATCGCCCGCTCTGCGAACCAAGCAAGTGTTTGGGGGAGGTCGCATAGCCCGGCGCGACGAAGGCGCTCCTCTGCTCCGAACCCCCACCATCCGGCGATTGGAATATTAATCAGGCGGGCCAAGTGCGCAAAATTTGAACGCTGCCAAGTATGCTTGGACCACATTTTGATTCCTCGAGTTCTGACCATGGAACCTTTCGTTCCATTAGAGTGCTCCAGCGTTTCAGTTGACGCATGCCCACCCGAATGATCCTCCCATCGGAAGTACGTGGCTCGTCAGACGTTGGCACCCACCGCTTCGTCGCTGATTACGTTGCTCAGGAAGTGCAGCCTGACATTGAACATTGAGTGTCAATGCCGGATCCTTGACCACGAATGAGGCACGCGACCCGGCTGAGGCTCCAGTGTGGACCCTGCCGCAGCCGTAGACTCCCGGGCCAGAGATTCATGAACCCGTTCGGATCTTACAAGACTGTGCGGCTCCGTAGAACATGCAACCGCCGCGGCAGAGCCGTGAGCTGCATCCTAGGACACCCTAAGCCCTAGATGCCCGTTCACTTCCCTATTTACACCATAACCGACAGGTGTAAAGATCCTGGGTTCGGCGTATTGATGGGCTTCTGATAAGCTGAGCATAGTGGATGGGTGGATTTCTGTGGATTCTAGTCGGAGACCCTTCTACATCAATGTTATATAGCAATGTTTTCCCAGCAGTAACGTCGGAGAGTAAGTAGTCCTGGTATTGGCAGTGCCCGTGCGCATTTAGCGGTCACTTCGACTTCGGAATGGGCTACCCACCGCCTCACTCTCAGACACTGCCGACACCGGAGTTACACTGTTCTAGACTGTCCTGGGTTACAGCCCAACTGTCGGATATCTTCAAGAGCGTGTAGCCAGAACATATGGCCGTCAAATAGATCAGCGGGGCGCCCGATGTTCCTGCCGCCGGGATTTGATGGCCTCGTGGCCGACGTTCTATCCCACAACCAGTCCACAACTTGAACCATGGCCAGAGTTGTGTTCTCTTCGGGCCACCTGCGCCGTCAGGTCCATCCTGTCCACCAATGCTTCTGACTTTGTTTTGCAATGACTCGACCTGTGACAACCTTACGTTCTTGGCTCTTCCTGATCCTCCTACGCCTTAGACGCTGGTGCGCTGCCGCAAGGCTCCTCCTCCCTCTGTGGAGGTGTTTGAGATGCCGACTATTGCCAACGTTTGGTCGATCGCAATCCAAGCGCAGCAGGGAGAGCAGCACGGGACCTAGGGGAGGAGACACTGCCAAGAACCTTGTGAGTAAGAGTCCACCCAGTACTAGTACATCATCCGTGAGTCGGCACGAGGAGACTAGCAAGGAACTGTACCAGCGGACGAACAGACCGAGTACAGACTCGGTCGCGACGATATGCGAAAGTAGACGGCCACTATCAGCACTAGACTTGCACCACCTCGACCAATCGGCCCATGGACAGTTTCTACAGCCCGGCGATATCCCAACGCGCCCGTCCTCCATGGTCATACCCGGTCAGTCGCCCATCCACAGCACCCACGATATGCTACACCCGTATTCATATGCCCACTCAAACGGGTCCAAGACGTCCAACGTCTCCACCGACGTGCACTCCACCAGCGAGCTCGCGCACCACCGCGGAAGACGCCTTGGTGCGGCGCATCCTCGCCCCGAGGGGCGCGCGACCTCCCGTGCCGCAGCCCGCGGTATCTCGCGCGTTGCTTCGCGCGCCCCGTCCAGGGCGACGTCGTGCTCGAGGCAATCTAGGGCCCCTTCACGCAGCCCCGCACCGTCCATGCTCGACCTCCCGCTTGCGGCTCAACATCAACGTCCTTCTTCTCCGGCTCCGCCACACTCCTCACTTCCACCGCACGTTCGCCGGCCATATTCCCCTGCGGCTGCGGCTGCGCCACATTCACCGGCCCCACAGACCATAGGAAGCCGGCACTCGATCATAGTCCCGCACGGGGACGTCCTGGGGCCGGGCACGGGAAGCGTCCCGTCGATATCTCTACTCCGAGAAACGATATACCCTGTCATGGCGATACCACGCTACGACCAGTACGCGACGATTTCGCCGGATGGCGGGGACTGGCTGCTCGCACCCGTAACGACTCATTTTACGATGTGAGTACACTGGCTTTATCCCGAAGCACGCGACTCACGCGCTGATTTGTAGAGAGAATGTGCCTCACGAATGGGTAGCGTGTACGCACCCGGAAGGCAGACTGTATTTCTACCACCCTCAAAAGGTAGCTTCCAGGGTCTTTCGTTCTCGTCTCGAAGTTGATTTCTCTGATGTCGTCGCTTCGACAGCGTATATACACGGACTGTGATGTCCGCGACCCCAACTTGTTTACTATGCTCAAGGCGTTTGCATGGCAGATAAACGAGATGGTCGCAGAGCAAGGAATTGTGCTCCCAGCGGACCACGATCTTGTCCTCTTCCTGGAGGAGCGGAAGGTCTCCGGGGGATACAACTGGATATATTACTTCGCCGATCATAGTACATGGTCTTTATTCTGGATACAGGAGTGCCATCCTACTGACGAGCTCGAGATTTCGGAGATCACTGCACTGAAGGCTCCGTATGACATTAGTGAGTCACTTCCTATCTAAGCTTCGTGGTTTGTGCTGACGTCTCCACTCTATAGAATACGAGATCGAGGCGAAGTATTGGTAAGGACACAAGTGTGTTGAGCCTTGATCAAAACTGACGTGTACCCCCTGTAGGCAACACATCGAGATGTATCCGCACGGACATAGTATCTCAGGCGACGTCTTCACGGAGCTTACCGACATACTACTCTTCGCCAGTGTCGGTAAGCTTCGCACGCGTCTCGCTGGTTTACGCGCGTTTGAATCCTGACTTCGGCTCAGATTGCAACACCTCCATGACGAGCACCGTCACATACCGTCCCGACGAGGTCCACCGAATGCTCGGCTTGGTCAAGTCTGCGAAAGGTAGAATCAGCATCTCCGTCGTCTTCCGTCTCTTGTGCTAATGGCCGTCGGCAGGTGTGGAAAATACGGACTACGCCACCGCATCCGTAGGTACGTCTCCCCGGGGACCGCTCGCGCAGCCTCTCGCTGACATTCGGTTGTGTAGGACGACTGATGAACATCTGGAGTAAGTCTCTCTGCTCATAACGACTCCACTTGCCCACGAGGGGCATCAGTCGGGTGCACGCGCCTCGCCTGGGGGACCGGCGGAAGTGAGGTTGACTCGGTGACGATGCTCCCGTGGGCCCTGTGTTGGGGACTCGGAAAGGCTGATGGCACGACCTCCAATGGCGACTGTCACAAGGGCCATAGCATATCATGGATTCCACCATGAAGTCATCTTCTCTGGAGTATACACCGAAAGCTTGACTGATGGTGTACATGGCCCGCAGGCATCTTCGAGATAGCAGAAAAGTGTGAGGTTTCGCGCATTCATTCGCACCATTTGGCATACACGCCCCCGTTCCCGATGCCCGTGACGAAGTTATGGGCCTTGCTGCATGACGAGCTCCGAGGGGTGAAGCGGGCCTGCGATGCATCATGGCGCGGGTATGCTCCACGCCGGGCCAAATGGCTACAGCAGCCATTCATGTCCATACCTACTCGCCCCCACCCTCATACCCACTGCATACGCTAACGATTTCCGGCCTGGCAGTCCACAACCGTTTCCTGAACTTCCATGGTCAGACGCACGCACGTCTTGGCCGCGACCAGAGCGTGTACAACACGGTGAAGACGCGGCGGACGCCGCTTATCCGCTTCTTCGCAACCTTCTTCTGGAACGCGCCCGAGGTGCACCTCCGCGGGCTAGAACGGATATGGATCGACGGCATCATCGCGATCATCCCCTGGGGCGGGTTCATCGGCAAGCTGCAGAACGAGTGGCAGGAGTTCGTGCTCTACGTGCGTACCCCGACCCCCTCTCCCGTTCAAGCTTGGCTAATGATTGGACAGGCGACAGTATTGCTGAACGCGAACATGGCGTTCCTCGCGATCCCGAGCGTCGACGCGGGCAGCGGGCGCGTGACGGCCGCGCAGATCAGCAGCTACCTGTCGATCGTGACGAGCGTCGGCTGCATCACGGTCGGGCTGCTGCTCATCCGCCAGCACCGCGTCAAGTCGAAAGAGACTGCGGAGGAAGCGGTACGCCCCCCCCCGGTGCTTAACGCGACTGTCATGCTCATCCCGACGCGAATATAGTGCCGGTTCCTGAGCTCGCGCAAGCATGAGATGCTCGGCCTCGAAACGCTCACGATCATCTACAGCCTGCCGTACGCGCTGCTCATGTGGGGGTGCGCATCTTTCTTGCTCTTCGAAACATTCCCGTCCTGACGCAAACAAACCCGTTGGCAGGATGCTGACGTTCCTCCTCGCGTTCTCGTTCGAGTGCTTCGGCTCGGGAGACAAGACGGCCATCTTTCTCACCGCCGCCGGCTGGATCGCCGTCGCGGTCCTCGTGGGCTGGACGATTTTCACAGGCTGGGAGAGCGGAAAGTCGTCGCGCCCGGTGTCGGACATTTTAAAGGATCTTCTGGCGCAGGTTTTGCCCTCGAAGGAAGCTGAAGACGGAGACGGAGAGGCGGGCGAGGCTCTGGCCGAGAAGGCCAGCAATGCGAGTGGCGCAGGCCCGGTTGACGAGGACGCGAATGCGGCGGAGCGCAAGTGGCGGGCGCGGGTCCTTCCGCAGAAACGCGAAGTATTCTCGCATAGCGGCGATCCGCCAACTACGATGCCAGCACCGACGGAGCTGCTAGACAGCGGCTCCAACGTTTGATGCCTGCCTTCTGTCTTTTGTCCTTTCGTCACCCTGCGGTTGTACCGAATGTGGTTCTGCCAAAACTATGCAGCGATACTCCGGAATGCGCTGCTTGGGTGAAAAGGGAGCGCATGCGCCTTAACATGGCATGATATATCGCTTTGATGGATGGCGTGGTTGGAGACTTGTCCCCGCCGCTGTAGGCTGCGGCTGCTGGAGCAATGGTGTCAATCGGGTTTCACCCGTGGTCGCTCGAGGCCCTGTCAGTAGCTTTCCCTGGATACGTCTTTTACTTACCTAGGTGCGATCAGGCAGCTTGCCGGCGCCGATGTCGCACGGAGAAGTAGCTCAAACGTACTGTACTATATTGTGCTAGGGTATGCATTAGCTAACCGTACTGTTGGGATAAATAAATAGGTGGGTAATGTAGCCATGGTGCGTTAGCAATAAATAAGCTAGAAGTCATGTATACAGGAATGCGTATGGATAGGGTACGTGAGGAGGTGTAAAAGAGAGCGTCCGGGACCGGTTTCACTCAGCCCGCACGATAGTCACAGTGTGAACCGTTCGTTGAGGACGGTTCTGGGCTGAAGACTGCCAAGCTGTAACGCGTACTCTGATCAGTACAATTTACCCCCATACAATGATGAAAGCCCACCCACCTGCGGCCGCGGAGCTACCGGGAGGTCGTTCACTTGAAAGAGCAGCGGTCCAGCAAGGGGTGTGGCATCACGTCTGATCATCCTTGCCCTATTCTTAGCCGCCGCGGCCATGAGCCGCTTCCTGGAAGGTTGGGTTAGACTAGTAAGCACCAGTCCGACACTGGCAGTGTATTACTGGGAGACGCACCTAATTTCCTGCAATAACTTGCGATGCGTGGGGTGCTGGTTGCCCTCTTCTACGTTGACCAACCGGGTAAGCACTGGAACTACTGGTGATATCGCTCCTGAAAGCCTGAGGACGTACTCTGAAGGGTCTCAATGAATACCTAGGGATCATCGGTTAGCCAATATAATCGGACCTATACCATCATCAAACGGCCTACATTGATGAAGATACCTCCATTCCTGGTCGAATACGTCACCTCCTCGTCCTTGCAAGCCGACCACGACGTCTATCCTCTGCAGTGAGTTTTGCGGCGACCGGAAGAGAAGCTGCATGATGACTTACAACTTGCTTTACAAGGGTACGGTCGTCTCCAAGCGAGCCCGATACCATGTCCGAGTCACTCTTCTCCGCATATTCGTAGTGCAGGGTTTCCATCTGAGCTGTAGGGAGTTGAGCATTTTGTACAATCTCAACCCCCGATACACTATGGCACTTACCAAAGGCACCGTTCCCTACACTGCGTGCCCTGGTCCGACTCAGAGGGCTCGCTACACAATCGAGTGAGTCTTCAGGACATGTACCGAAGTCCAAAATTGTAGAACTCACGAATGATAGGGGAAAGGGTTGGGCTTGTCGGTGATGCTAGCTCTACATTCGGGAGGTCTGACCAGAAGCTGTTAAGTCACCTAGAGCCAACGTTCACAAAGCGAAAGGGCATACCACAAGCGGTACCAGAGTGACAGCAGTCGAAGATCAGCTGCGAAACGCAGCCTCGGTAATTAAGGGAGGGTGAACTGAAACAGTAAGTAACGGACGCACAGTGCAGCGGACGCCTTTCGCTACGCCATCGACAAATATCTCCCGGATGGTCTGTTCTCAGACGTCGTCAATACAGACTCTCTCGTGCCGACCGATCGCTTTACTCACATCGTCACGAATGAAGTTGGCGTACTCCCGAGTCTGCGGGTCAACAAGCTTGTAGTCCATAGGCAGCAGGACTAAGGCGAAAAAGTTGAGTTTTAGGAGCACAATCGGACGGGTTGTGGCCTACTTTCGTCTTTCCCGTCTTCCTCCGTTTGGTCGTTTATGGGATCAGCTTGGTCCCCGTGGCCCGAGTCTAGAAGGGAAAAGGTGTCCGTGAGCATTGAACGTATCTAATGGATGGTTTCGTGCTTACACATGAAGATGATGTGGTCGCCACGCCGTCGACCTTCAACGAGAGCCTGCATAGCCCTCATCTTCGATAATTTTGGGTCAGAAGATGTAACATCGAAAGCGGGGCCGAGAAGAGGTGCTTACAATATTGTGTTTCGTCGGCCACCGCTCGCGAGGGGTACCGTCGGCGTCGATTAGAGTAGTAATATCCTTCGTGTTATAGCCGTAGAAGTCTACCCTCGAAGTAAGTACTCTACCAATTCAAGCATGGTGCATTCACGCACCAGTCAAAAGCTTCGCGAATCTCGCCACGTCCTTGTGAGTGCCGGGCAGCTCCGCAAGACCATGGCCGGTCTGGCTCGTGCCAGCATTGTAGCGAATACCGACGAGAAGCGCCTTCTTCGTCATCGTCGGGGCTGGCATGTCGGGTACGGAGAGAGCGTTGAATATTAAGATTCGAGACTATATGAGTCGTAAGTTGAGAGACGCTTTCGAAGAGTAAGAGATTGCGAGTGCAATGAGAACACATACCTCAGCGGCCCACGCCCTTCCATTTTATATGACGGCGACCTCGGTGGAATCAACATACAAATGTTTTGGATATCGATACGTTCACCGTGGATCTGCAGGGTGGCACGATACAAAGGGATGGCGAAAGCCCCTGGGCCACACGCGCAGCTGTAACGAGGCTCCAGCACAGCAGTGTGATATGCTCAGAAAGGCCCGCGCCACAAAGCCATCGGTCCCCGCCCGGAATCAAAGATTGTGTCGCCTTCCTGCGCAGTGCTTTACTACGTTACTGTCAAGACGGATCTGAGCTCGGTGGCAAGCCATTCAAGGGGCATCACCGGAAGTGGTGGAAGTGGAGAATTGCGTGGAAGGAGACAGAGAGAAGTCGATCGACGCTGGTCCGTTGGACCCTGGATGTCGAGGCTGTGGTTATCCGGAGCGAGAGAAGCAGAAGGAGCCACCTGGTGGAGGTTACGAACTGCGCAATGTGGGTGCTCTACACGAGTACCCCGAGGCTGACCTGAAGCACTTCTGAAGTAGTGCGGATCTATGAGTTGCGCGGAAGCGCAATCCGTATCGTGGCACTGCATGCCGGTGAGTGCGGAGACCACAAATGCATCGACGTAATCAAGACCATCGCGAGCTGTAACATCGATACATCGCGGCCACATTCCATTCAACATGACCAACAGCGCAACGACTGAGCACGCAGCTCATCCGATGACGAGAGAGCGAAGATAGCATAGTTCCGGGGTGAGGATGCCCTGTCGTGCATCACGACACTTTTTGGCAATGGTGCCTCCCAGAACAACAAGAAGCCAGACTTCTCCGGCGGCTTCAATGGCCGGATAGGGTCCTCCATACCAAACACCTCACGACTAGTGACCGATTATTCCTTCGCGCGGACCTAGATCTCGATTCAAGGACAGTAAATAGCATTAGGGAGATTCTTGCTGGCCTTCCACATCTACGCCCCAATGCAAGTGACGCGTTGGGACTACCCGACGTGTAGGCTCAGGGCTGTCCTGCAAAGAGATCCTTTACAAAGGTGCGAGAACGGTAGAGACCGACTATGGCGCAAGATGATAGGTGTTTACGGGCACGAACATGAGAATGGATTAAGGGCTTCTTCAGTTGTTTTCGTAACACAAACAACCCTGGTGTAGCGTATTTTTCCTAAGATGAAGGACTGTCGCACCCACATGCGCTCCAATCTACCCCAGGTGGCCGTAAATTTTCGCACTGCCCTCATCTGCCACACACAGCGCGATGACCTACTGAGTAAAACGACGACGTACCAGCCACTCCCATCGATCGAAGGTTGCAACGATCGGAAGAGGACAAAGAAAGCCTCTTCGAGCACCGGTACAGCGAGTGCTGTGCATCTTTCCATGGCCACCGGAAGGAGGACTACTGCCATGGGCCCTCAGGAACACGATGCCAGTGAGAGTCTGCCATTGTAGTCCATCCTAGTATGCCAACCCTCCCTTCCTCCCGCATCGTCAGCAAGCTTCACCACCCACGCACCATCGCCTATCAGCCTGCACGGTGGCCCAAAGTATTGTGCCAAAAGTCCTTCGGTGCCGTCCGATCCGTCGCCAAAAACTGCAGAACTTGGTACGTCGCCTGCGCATCATGGGCAATGTTGAGCTAGAATGAATAGAGAATATTGAGGGCAGGTAGTGCGGTTCTAGCAGAGGGCAACCCCTCGGTGGAGAGGACGAAAGTTGGTCGATGGAGGGACACAAAGTAGAGACAACGTCGACCCAACTGAACGAAGGAATCCCCCGCTCCGCCAGACCGGCGCTTTTAGAATCATCGCCACCCACCTCCGCTGCCGACGACGACTAGAGCAGCTGAGCTGAATCCAAGGTTGGGCAGTACGCAAGAAACATGCATCTTCTTTCGGGACCATGTGCGGTGGTCCGGAGCATTTTCTCAGGTTCCATTCTAACATACACAGAAAACCTCAACAACCGTTTCACATACACTGTACATGGCTCTACGAAGGCTGGACAGGCTATCTCCAAACGTGTCGCCTCCCCCCCCGGCTTCGGCTTTCCACCGTGTAATCGTGCGAATAGTGCGAGCAGAGTCGAAGACACTTCCCGGGCTTGCGCACGTCGCCACATTGTCCATGGCGAGCGAAGGGATTACGTCGTGCCGGCAGGCCAGAGGGGAGAAGATGAAATGGTAGCAAGATGCCATCAGGGTGATGTTGAAGACGTTGAATTGCGCTTTTCGTCGGCTTGAATACGATTGGCGGAGCACTCCAGTCGCCAAGGGATCGAGATGATGAAGGGTGGGGGGAGTGCCAGAACGGACCAGTGGAAGCGAAAGGACCCGAGTTACGAAATCGCCGAAAACAGAGCACAGACCAGACCACGCCAGAGCCGCGCAAGAATGTTCAAGATCATCCCAGTCCAGTAAAAGAAGCCAGAGCAAGCTTGATCCGTGTAATGAAGCCGTGCAGCCATTGGCGCGTCTGCTCTGTAACACCATTCGAATTCGAGGTGCAAGTCAGCGGCATATATGGCATCGGGGAATGCGCCTGCCAACGACCGAGAGGGACGCGGACGGAAAGGATGAAGGAGGTTGAGACGGAAAGGGAGGAGACATGCCTTCTTCTTTCTCTGCGTCCCGGAGTGTCTTCACCTCGTCTTTGAGGAGGTCCGCCACCTTCTCGCCCTCGTGCGCGGCACTCCGCCAACGACGCCAGGACCTCGATGAGGAGCTCGAGCAGCATGCGCATTATGTTGAGCACTGAAGATCGACATAAGCCATGAGAATGTCTCGTCAGCTACCATACGCGTTGCAAGGAGCGCATATACCCACTTTCTAATAACTCTAAGTCTGCGTCCCTCTGCGTTTTGTTCTCGAAGGGGGTCACCACTTGGGCACCGTGGTCGAAGGGTGGGAGCGACTCGGAGTGAATAGCCGTAATGGTCCTTCGAGTGGTGAACGTCGCGTTTTGAGAGGGCTCCATGTTGGACGTCGTGGACATTGTATAGACTGCGGGACAAGGAGAGCCAAAGGAGAGCTGTAGATAAGTAGAGTGCAAGGCTTGAAGGAAGGCCCGACGAAGGGAACCCCTTTGCAGCGGAGCACAGAATTTCGTTCGGAGAAAGGTGGCTTGTTCCGAAGAGCCACCGCCGAGCGCCTCCACATCCCACCGGTCACCCATTGACCCATTACTAATATTGGTGACAATGGAGTCTGAGACGGTGTCTCTGTCGCTGACCCGCCGTTTGTTTCTTCGAATTATGTTCCATCTGTCAATAAGTAGGTATATGTCTCTTATGATACTCTATCTAAAGGTTATACCTTTCCTGTTTCATGTGCAGACTACGTATATGTCAGCTCATCGGGACCGCGGCCGCAGTGTCCTACACAGACTGCGAGACGACATCTAACAATGTCGCCGTGACGGCACGCCGGGGTTGTAATTGCAGTTTCCCGCAGGGATTCTCCGTTCTCGCTATCAGGATAACCGGCCATCGAATTGGAACTTGAAGAACATGAAAACTTCAAACTGGGTTACCAACGGGCCCCCTACCAGCGCATGGCAAATATGTATCTTCGTGGCAAACATCTAGAGTATTCCGACTACTAGATCAGGTCGTGGCGGCGGGAATGCGCGCTAGCAATTGGCTCGCGAGTGGGCTGACGAGCGGGAACGACCCGAGATTCGTCTTGAAGTGCTCTGGCGGCTGTGGGTAGAGCTTGCCGCTGGCGTAGGAAGCCTTCGCAGCGGGCGCGATGTAGGGGTGGTCCTCAGTGTTGAATACTGTGACGTCTAGAAAAGTTTCAAAGTCAGACAACATTGTTCACCAGAAAGCGAGACGTGAGAGAACGCGTGTACTAACGCTCGTCCAGACCGAATATGGTTGGGGTCGTCGAATATGAGGTAGAGGTACTTGAGCACCTCTGCGAACCAGAAGCTCTCCATGTTGCCGACAAACCCTACGGCGGCCATAAATGCGGTCCTAACGCGCCGTAGAGTGGGCCCAATGTCTGACGCTTGGTGTTGGGATGCATTGGTTCGTCTAGGGGGTATGCGCCGCGGACAAATAGCAGGTGGGATGGTAGTACTCGCGACGACAAGCGGATGGGCGGTTTCAGACGTAGGTACAATAGAATGAGGGCGTTCAGAAGCATGGCCTGTTGGCCTACTCGCGGATCGTCTAGGGAATAATTACAGTTCAGTGCACATATCCTACAAGCGGCATTATTTGAGGGGTAATTGGTCTCCTGGAGTCGCAAGGCGGCCAACGCCTACAAGAAGAATGGCTCGGTGAGGACACGGTCAGGTCTGAGGCTCCCAAGCTACAAAGCTCAATCAGTGCACTTGTTCTGGAGACTGGTACAGGGGAAATGCGCGTACCTGGGGTAAAGGAGCATCGCGTATGTCCTTTTTGAGCATCTTAGTAGTATCTTCAACGAGCTTGGCCCTAACACCGAGCCGGATTAGGAAAACCAGGTCAAAATTATGTGTTTAAAGCGCACCGGAGAGCCAGCAAAAAGTCCCCATGCGTGATTTTCTTGGGGCCATTGGCACCTATGTCGACCAAGGTTAGTATGGAATTCTTCGAGTTGTATGGAAGGCATACTGTGAAGGGTGCTCACAAACGCCTGTGTACCACTGTGTGTAAGCCACTTAGGTCGGAACTAGTAGCATCTTCGGAAATCTTACATCGATGAACAGACCACCATTGACATTTCCGAACGTCACCTGCATGTCCGAGCAAGCAGACCATGAGGTCTTTCACCGACAGTCAGGTTTGCGGCCAAAAGCATGGAGGTCATATCCTGACTTACCACTTTCTTCACTAGATCCCGACCTGCCTTGTCCCTCCCTACCATGTTTGGGCCGCTCTCTTTGGCATTGGCAGCGTGCCCGTGGTGCAACGTTTCATTCTTCGCTGTATCGAGTTAACAAACCTACCTGATACGACTCGAGATATATTGTGGGACGTACCGAAACCAGGGGCTCTAGACTTAGGAAGCGAAATCCGTTCCCCTTCATCGTATACGTCTTTGGCTTCGACCTCGGGGAGATCTATGTACAAGCTCATCAGCGAACCGGAGTAACTATTTGCATACATCCAAGGGGCTTACCACAAGCCGTCCCAGAGTGGCAACAGTCAAAGACCAACTGACAGGTATAACAGTCAAGCGGAGAATAGCATCGAGGGATGCATGGGGGACGTACAGTGCAGTGAACGCCTTCCGTCAGTTGGTCCACAAATATCTCCCGGATCTCCTGTTTGCGGCTAAAGCTTCAGTTTAATGTTGACACGGATAACTCACAGACGCACATCATCACGTATGAAGTGTGTATACTCAGTATTGGTACCGTTATGCCTACCAGTGACGTCGTAGTCGCAGGGCAGCAGAACTAGTAGTAGAATGCCTAGTCAGGGTTTAGGTAGCACAGTCGAAAGGACGACAACTCACTTTCATCTTTCCCATCCCTCTCGTTCTTGTCCTTCGTCGGGATGGCTTGATCACCATGGCCAGAAACTAGAACAATGACGGCAGAGTGTGACCATGAGCACCGGGTCCAGTCCAGCGCATTTCCCCAGCTTACATGAGAAGACGATATGGTCGCCGGCCTGACTACCTGCAACGAGGTTCCTCATAGCTTCCAACTTCGCTGCCCTTGAGCGAGAGCCCGATCAAAGGGATAAGTACGCTCACCATGTTCTTCTTCGTCGGCCAGAGCTTCGAGGAGGGGTCTACCTTCTTAGAGTCCAGCATTATTGTGATATCCTCGGGCTTGTATTTGTAGGTGTCTGCCGTGAGGGAGTTCAGCACTATATTAACACATGGGGGGCTGAGAGATTGGACGTACCGGTTAGAAGCGACCACATTTTCTTCAGGTCATTGTGCGCGCCGGGCACCTTCCCGAGGGGCCTCTGGGAAGTGGAATGGACGGCGACCAGAAGTGCTTTCTTCGCGGGGATCCGAACGGGCATCAGATGAATCGGCGAAACGTCGACGATGAATGTTCAAACTTCAAGTCGAAGGCCGTAGGACTACAGTCAGAGGTAATGTTCTCCGGGCAGGGGAGAGTGGGAATGATGTTGAGACCTACTTCAGCAACCCGTCCATCCACCTTCTTATACAACGAGACCCCCGCGTACATAATCCTCTCGTGGTGGTCCGTGAGGTGCCAGTGGAACCGCAGCTCCTGTACGCCACAACAACCGCGGTGTACCACAAATGGCGCCTGCACCAATCGCTGACTCGGAACCATTGCGAGGGTACTAGGGTCCGTGTGGTATTATTTTCCTCAAAACGGCCTGCGCTTGATGGGCCTAGGTCCGCGCAGACAAGGCTATGCCCCCCCCCCCCCCACGAAATTCAGCACTAGCAGAATTTCCCTGGGGCACCCTTACTTGTATTCAGAGCGCGCTCTAAACAGCCGTTGGCAACGCTTCTTCGCCCGCAGAGTAGCACAAGCAGCGACGTGAGAACCCGATTGCGTGGAGAAAGCTGGGAGGTACAAAGGTAGCAGCGATTGCGTGGAGAAAGCTGGGAAGTGCAAACGTAGCGATCCGTTCCTCTGACTGGGGGAACCTGAGGCGCGAACCTAAACGGAGAGGCCGACACAGCCGCCTCGCCCGGCGCGGCGGATCTTCACCGCCATTCCCAGGACCCCTGGCCACAAAAGGGCCTTCGCGAACCACATCGTGAATTTGCTGCCACTTTCGTGACAGACGGAGGCTCCTCGCATAAAAAATTAGCTGGTAGAGTCCCGCAGAACATCGGGAAGCTTATAAACCATGCGTCTAACCTGCAGACAAGGGGCTCTGTCACGTAGTGACTCGTGAGCTTCTTCCCGGCTCCGGTCGGCCATGGCGATACTACCCATTTTTCCACACCTGATGGCTTGCGAAGAGGACTGAACGTCCCTGTGGACAGTCAGACCTCACAATGAGCTCACGGACGGCAGATTTCAGTACTGCTGAATAGTTGTTCGAATCGGGTCCACCGCCACCGGTTCGAGGCACAGAAACATCTCGAAAGATATGCCGTACTCGTGGACAGGTTGTCCATAAACGTAACATATGCGGAAAACCCCGCATCGGATATGAAACTTCAGGGCTCTTTGGGAACATCTTCAAATTAAATCGGACTAGATGTGATGCTTTGTCTCGCCTGTAGCTGGTGCCGCTCATCCACAACGACGCACAGTGGCAGACAGGTGACATAGCGGCGTGCGGAGGATGTTTGGGATAGACACCTCTCCTTCGGCGGCTGCCACCATGCGATACGGTCATACTCCGTCCACCACACGGCACGAGGCTACCCGTCTCGATAAGAACGGGATTCGGATGGACATGGAGCCGACGAGGACGGGGATTCACTACATATACACGCACAAAGCATTCCAGCGATGGAGATAGATAGGTCAACAGATGACTTTCGCGCCGCTTCAATCCGCCACTTGCACCGCCTGAGCATCCACATCCCCTTTGGGTTCCCTGCAGCCTTCCAATCCGTCCATCAACGTTGCAAACCTGCAGACAGTTGAGGGAGCAAACGAGACGCAGGCATGCCAAAAAAAGGCGACTATCCACATTCCCAGTGATCATCATCAACGATAGTACCAGTCCGCGCCAAAAGGGAACCTAGTAGGACGTAAGCACGACGGACATTCGTCATCCTGAAACGAACGGCCGTCGTACCCAGTGCCCATCTACATGGGCTCCAATCCACCCAAAGGTGCCGCAAACCGTACAAACACTGCCCTTAATGTAGGTCCGAAGGAATGACGCACCGACAGACTTGGAAGGGCACCGTACCGACGGACACCATTAATATTCATGTAGCTGAATTTCGAGAGGAGAGGAGAAGCGGGACGTCTCCGAGTACAGGTCCGGACGGTGCTGTGCGCCCTGCAATAAACGCGATTGCGTTCCGTCGACGTCCGAGGAGGCCAGCGCTAGGGTATGAAACGGCGAGTAAAGCTTGAATAAGCTTGTGGATTTCCCGCTCGGTACCAACTGAGCGCTGAGCGCTGAGCGGCTGCCGGGACACCTTGACTTGTCTAGCAAGCAGGCTGCGTGCATCGACACCCGCGGCCGCAAAGATGAACACGCGCGAACGGAACAACGCGAGAGAATCTGATGGCTCACCGAAATACGCGCTCCTACGTACGACGTTTCCGTTCGGACTCGCAGTACATACTAGGTGGTGAGAATGGTCCCAGAGAGGGTGGCGGAGCACTCGAGGAGAACAGCAAACTGCAGCTCCGGGTCTCTAGTTTGTGCTCCGATTCAACCTTCTGGGTGGTACGTCAAGTTTGCGCGGCATGCGGTTTCGCACACCGCCTGGCCAAAGTGTGGCGGGGTTCGAACGGGCGCCAGCCCACTACTGCAGCCAGAGTATGGCTACTATGGGCAATTCTAAGCTTACTCGGTCTAAATACAGTACATACACTCAGCTATAGAGATATTCATGTCTTCTAGACACTCAGGAAGGTCGGGGGCGCTCTACCAGTCGTGTAGATATCCGTATATGTCCCACTCACGACTGTCGGACAAATCCACGTTAGCCAGACCCGAAAAGAGAACACGCATACACTCACCATTCTAGCTCCCAACTCCTAACGCTAACCTCTAAGATCCCCCGCTCGTGGAACGTAGGGAAGCACGCGGCCGCAGCTGCCGTCGCCGTCGCCAAATCGGCCGGGAGGTCCGGGAAGACGAGCGTGAGCTTCTTCAGGAGGCAAAAGCGCCCCGCGAGGACGCCCTCGAGCCCCCAGAACGGCGCCGACTGTGGCCCTGGCGCGATCCCGGGCTCGCCGTACGGGATGTAGAGCACAAACCGCTCGAGGTCGGCTGGGAGGTGAGGGATCCAGGAGTCCTTGAACGGCGCGAAGCCGGCTTGGTGGTCGCCCAGGCTCGCGGACGCGCAGAGGAGGGGGATGCAGGTGTGGTACCGGAAGACTTGCAGGTTCGGTAGCTGGGCGAGGACGAGGTAGTCCGAGTCGTCCTCTGCACCTGTGGAGAATGAAGAATGACATGACGGGTGTTCGGAGCAGCGGGAGGAAAGGTTAAGGGCTCACTGGCACATAGATCAATGTCGACGATGCATTGGCCGGCGCCTCGGAGGAACTCGGCGACGGCGACGGGGGCTACCGTGCAGGGACACCGGAACGACCTGAGCATCTTGGGCCGCACGAATTTCTGGAGGGCCCGGAACACCGCCAAAGGGTCTTCGGTAATTGGGCTGACGCATAACGAGCGGACGTCGAGCGCGTAGTCGCCCGGCCGGAGCCGCGGGTCCTCGGCGTCCGCGAAGAGGGGGTCGTAATCCAGGTGGTCGAGGCGGAACCAAGACAGCAGCTCGAAGGTGCGACTTAGCTCGCAGAGGCACTTCTCATACTCCATGTGCTCGAGGTGGTACCGGCCCGAGAGGGAATAGGAGGTGGGGAGAGCGGTCGGAGGCTCGATCTTCAGTTGGTGCAATCGGAGTGCCTGTAGATTGGGTAAGACACTGAGTAGATGGGAGAGGGTGTCCAAGGGGAGAGACGGCATCAAGGACGCCTGGGGTGGCGCGCTGACGAGCCGTGACTCGAGACTAAGGGTCCGGATGTATCCCGCGTGGTTTGTGTGGTGCTCTATCCAGTCTACGAGACTCTGAAAAGTCTCGTCGCAACTTCGGAGGACATGGAGCTCCGAGAAGAGGTGTTGCTGGCTAACGGCCAACCATCCACGGCAGACTAGGGTGCACGAAGCCAGCGTGGCATGATCGGCACAGTCGAGAAGATCGAGGAAGTGGTGAAATAATTCTGTGGGGAGATTGTTTATGGTGGCCGCTTTGAGGCTTGTTCCATGTGTAGAGTGTATACTTCCGCTGTTAAGTAAGGAATGTTTCAACCAGGTGGCTCGGGCCGATGACAGGGATGTGGACATGCCTTTCCAGTACCGAGTAGCGCAAATCCGAGTCGCCACGTCGTTTACTACCTCCAGTCATCCGCTGCTGGACCGGTTGATCGTTAGTGTTCTATCCAGGGGCAGGAGATTCACACGTACGAGAAAGGTATGCAGGGTGTCCTAGGGCTGGGGCAAGCGTGGTTTGCTCGCACATCTCTATGTAGTCTGAGGCGAAGACGGTTCCCTTGGATGCCGTGCCCTCGCCGACTGCGAGGAGTTTGCCGATGCCACGTGGGCGGAGGTCTGGTGGCGGTCTCCGCCGTGCGCGCTCAACAGCGCTCAACGCTCCGCGCCCGACGCCATTGGACCGTCGCGCTGGCTTATTCCTCCTCCAAAAGACTCCTTCCTCGATTCTTACCAAGCGGGGCTTCGGGTGTCAGTGCAAGAAATGCTTCGTCAACATGGGCCAACTCCAGCCACCCGACATTGTCGTCATGCGAACAAGCTTTGTCATTCTGACTCACCCCGACGACCGAAGCCTCGTTGTGCGACGAGAACCGTGACTCTTGGTTCGCCGTAAAGCCCGTGGTATGTATGTAGAGCTCGCTCTTCGTTTCCTCACGACTTACATACCTTTTCGCTGACAATCACCTCGAAGGGGCTTGCTAAGCGTCACCGCAACCCTTGCTATAGCCTGCTATGTACCTGTTGTGTGGCCAGCAAACACGAGGACAGCGTGTTTCCGCTCGTGACCTCACTTCTTACCAAACCGCCGTGCTTGGTGAGTCCAGATCCCAGTACTCTCCCATCTGACAGAATCATCTCGTGGTGCCCTCTGCCAATTCATCCGCAGCTTCTTGGCGAAATCTTCGAGTTGTGCACAGGATCCACGAGCATCGCCCAGCTGTGCAGCCCTGACGAAGCGCTATCACGGCGGCGAAGGGCTGGTGGCATTAGTTGTGTCTCTCTCTGGAAACCTGAGAAGGAATGCGTCTATGGCAGTGCTTTTCGCGAGCTCCGGCCGTGTACGGGACATGCGCGGCCGTCGCACGTCGCACATCCTAAAACCTTTGCTCAACTTTGTCCGTTGCTTCCGGATGCTAGTACACATCCCGCGAGCGAAACCACTCGGCACAGGGCGTGTCTCGTAGGGGTCTGGGCCGCAGACGAGACATCCCTGGCGCCGTCAGTGACTTTCTTGCGCATAGGGTGCAATCGGACATCTTGCCGGGAACGTGACGGTGGCGATAGGGTGGACGTACATGTCAGACGGCGAGTCCATCGCGCGCGCGTATAAGAAGCGTCGTGACGCAACTATATGCGATGGCTACTTACTTTTTTGCACCATCGTGTGGCGCATAATGTGGTTTATGATGTCGCCCGCGGATGCGACGTGCAATCAATCCAAGCGATATATGCGCGCTGCACGCCCGGGACGAAAGAAGGAGAGCACGGGTCTCACTTATTTACACAGGCGCGACAACCCCGCATCCCTCTGTACGAGATTTGCCGCCAAATCCTGTAGGATTGGACGTGCAATGCGTGCGTACCTTGCAGTCTCGTCTCGCCTCACTCAGCAAGTTGAAGCCAGGTCGCGCGGCGTTGTAACATTCCATTCTCCGTGATGTGCCGCCATTGCGCGCAAAACGACCCCAGGACACAGATAGCGAGTGGGGCCCCGGAAGCCCTCTAGCTGTCGTTTCTCTTCTCGGTATCCTATGCCGCCTTCATGCGCGCTGACCCAGTTCTCGCCTCGGAGCTCGCCGTCACGAATCGTTCAGTAAGTCTACGTACCTCGTGCGCAAGAAGTCGAGCACTAAATGGACATCGGACGTGCACAGTTCGGCTTCTTCCTGATTGTATGGCGACCAAAATAGCTGTCGCAATGTGATATTCAGTTCACAAATAGGCAGGCTACTTACTCCCGGTTCTGAGCGCGATCCTGTTCGCCAAGGGCGGTAGAGGCTTCCAATCTCCACATCTTCCACGATGACAGAGAGTCCGCCAGCATGATGTCGTCCTCGTGCTCCCTCCCTCTGGTACGATGTCCTCTCGCTCATACGGACCACAGATGCCCGTCTTCTTTCTCGATGGCGTTCACAGTGTTTGGGCGGTCTTTTGAAACAGGACACCAGCTTCAAGGGGTGGCATCCATCTCGCTACTGAGGACCTGTGCCCACGGTCGAACGTAGTGGTGATATAACAAACCGCATTACGCGCGCTGGGAACAGCCCGCGCGGCGTTTTCAATCGCGCTGTTCTACGGTTAGAGCGCGCGCCCTGGACGACATAGTACTCCAATTCCGGCACTGGACACCCCGAGCTTCGTGCCTCTGGGCAAGTCCGCTGAGCAGCCGGCATTGCGCGGGGTCGGTGCGGGGATGGGCTTCCCGAAGCGTCCAAGGCGAGATAAGATCACTTCTCTCTTCACAGCAGCGCTGCTTCTGTCAACGATACGGGCCCGCCTGGTGGCTTCGATCTGTTCTTTGAGATTGCTCCACCCTGGAGAACTTCGAGGAGGAGGCAATGTTCTGTCTTCATCGGTCTCAGCGCACTGACTTGGGCTTCGACGCGCAGGTTTTTCATTGTTCTGTGGTCGACGTCGACGCCCAACAACCCTGGTTCATCATGAATAATTCACAAGGCCGGGTGCCGAGCTGACGTGATGGGGTACCGTACCTTTGTTTCCTCCACCGCTCGATGCCAATCTAAGTTTGTTAACCGACGTTGGCTTCTACTCCTGACTCTAGGCTCGCAATCGCTGAATTATCGACGACAAAGGCGGACAAATGCACTCTCCCAGCTCACGATCTTGCGCGTAATCGGACTCACGCTCGATCGTCTGGAATCAAGCAAGGCTTCCCACAACATAACCCGACGTCCAAACAACCTTGGAAGCACAGCGCAGATCGACCACAACCGGCAACCTCGATTTCTTCACGATTCGGCCACACGGGCGCTACCCCCGGAGTTCGGTCAGGCCGGCTTCGGACGCGTCAGCTGCACGCTCAGCGAGCTCGATGCCAGCTCCGCGATGGGTTGCTACTTAGCTCCTTCACTTCTCGCGCCTGCGTCCAGAGTGTTCTCGCAGGGAAGGCACGACAAGTGCACGCCGTTTAGGACAAAGAACGCCGATGGGGGCGGGACGCCCGCGTAATTTGTCGTGCGCACTAGGCCGTTCCGGGCGATTTCGCAGATATGACTCGCACAGAGCTCACACACAAGCTGGATCGTGCCAGTCCAAGGGACGAATTCGCCAGTGGGCGAGGCTGCGCAGGAGCAGAGCACTGCCCAATGGGGAGGTTGATACCGGTTTGAGGCGCGCTAGCGGGTCGAAGCGCCGTCGATGGTGTTCCGGGAGAAGCCCCGCAGTGCCTCAAATATCGAGTAAAGTTCAATGGTGTCCACCATCATCACTCTAATTTAGTGGCGGGCTGTCTTGTTCAACGGATGTACTAGCTTATAAACTCAGCCTGTGTTCAGCCGAGCTCGATACCTTGCCTCAGTTGTTCGTCGACGGGCGAACGCCTTCCTCTGACTTCAGACTGCACTCGGCGCATCGCTCTATCGCTACGATGCCAGTCGCCACTACCACCGCTCGGGAGATCGTCAAAGAGGCCCTCCTCGTTGGCGTCAGCTATGCTAGCAACCCTATCCTGCAGGATATTGGGTTAGCCGTTCAGGCCGGGGCGTACAAGGACACGATGAACTTGCGCAAGTTGCTGATCGGTACGTGGACTACGTGTTCTTATTTGGTGACCGGCATGCTGAGCGTAGTCACAGAACGATATGGATACAAAGGCGAAGATATCACGACACTGGTGGACTCGAAGGACCGGCCTTCCGAGTCTTGGCCGACAAGGGATAATATCGTGAGTTCACTACCTCAGTGTCACTGCGAAGAAGCATGCTGATAGCTCGACTGGTAGATAAACGCCATGAAGAAGCTTATCGCAGGCAAGCAGGCAGGAGACCACATCGTCTTTTCATGTGAGTCCGGTTTTCAACACTCCATGATGAGGGATGTTGACTTGCGCTTCTTGCCTAGTCTCCGGTCATGGCTCTCAAGTCACCGCAATCATCGAAGGCGACGAGGAAGATGGCATGGACGAAAGTATGCCGTTCGAGTTTACGTGGTTTTTGGACGCGTCCTGACGTTCGTGTGTCTTTTTACAGTCCTTTTGCCTTCGAATTGCACCGTGAACCCTCGATCGCCAGACTACTTCGTGGACTTCATTCGGGACAACGTGAGTAGCGCGTTCTGAGTCCACGAATAACTCTTTAACTGTCCCCGAATAACTCTTTAACTGTCCTGGAATAGGAAATCCGAGAGATATTCGTCGACCAGCTTGCCTCCGGCGTTCACTGCTCCGTTCGTACTCTATCAGATCCCCCAGTAACTCTGATATTGATTCGTTCTACTTCCTCCAGCTGATCTTCGACTGCTGCCATTCCGGGACGGTGTCCGGTACGTCCTCCAGTTGTCCTCCACCCACAACGTGACGCTTATAGTGAGCGCATCGACAGATCTTCCGAACGTCTTGGTCCAAAGTCCAGTCATAACGCCGGATTCTCCTTTCTTTTCCCTTTCCAGTTGTGAGTCGTCTCAACTCTCCAATCTCAATTAGTTCAATCGACTGACAGAGTCTCTTAGCTCCCACCACGGCACCGCGTGCCCCAGGTTCCTTCGGTAAGTGGATAGTTACGGCCGTCCCTAATAATTGCACTGATGCGTTGCTATAGCTCGGATGAACACGATTCACGACGGGCACGCCGAGGACGCCCCATACATGTGGCCAAGTGCTCGCAGCTATTCACAATACCTCGGCATGGAGGTTGTAAGTATTAGAAACCCAAAGTACTATATGCTGATGTTGGTGCTGATCCATCGGTGTAGACGTCGTGGTCAGCGTGCCTAGATGACCAGATAACATTCGGGAAGAAGAGTGGCGGCATCTTCATGAAGGTGTGTCTCGACCAAGATGAGGTTGCCCAAGCAGTAACTGATCGAATCTATCCAGGCGTTCACTCAAACTCTCAGTATGCGTCTCTCCCATGTCAGAATCGGACGCCCCAGCGTTGCTCATGCTTTCCGTAATAGACTCAATGCCAAACCCGACTCACAAGGATTTGTTGAGGGAGCTCAGGTATGATGGTTCCCTGAAGCTCCGTTTCGAAGTAGCATATTGAAGAAATGTTTCACCCGAATTCAGAAAGAACATTGTTCGTGTCACCGATGACCAAAACGAGAAACTCAAGGCGCGCCGGGAGAAGGGCAACCTACCCCGCGGGAGCACATTGCTGGAGGATTACATTGCCCCCCGACCTCAGGTATGTCGTATTCATTTCAGCACGTTGACCGACCAATACTCACCTCGTCGTTTTGTAGCTTGGCAGTCTTCATCCAGGCTCGGCCCTGCTGGATATATTCACCTTGTAGACTCCAGACTCCGCACTGGTGCTCCACCTTTCGTTTCATGCTTCGACTGCTCGTGTGCAACATAAAATCCTAAGTTATCGCAAGTGCTGCGTCTCTTCCTACCGTCTATGTCCTAGCATACCGCCCTCGGCACTTCCAACCATCTACCGCCGAGTCCTCTTGGATGCATGTAATCTGTAGAGTAGATCGAACACCTATCATCCTGTGCAATGTAATATAATAAGTATATTCGCATATATATATTCCTATGATAGATTGAAGGGAGGGCACTTCACTGCTTACTTTAAAGTTACTAAGAGGGTGCGTACGACCAGACGGGATGTCCGCCCGGACCGCGCTCAAGTATCTCCGAGCTGCTGGTAGCCACAAACGCGTTGTTTACGCGTTATTTACGCGTTTCGGGGTTTCAATTTTGTTCCCGTCTGGCGCTCTCTCTCTCTCTCTCTCTCCCCTTGTGCTGCAACCACCGTGACAACCTCTGCAATTTGCCATGTCGACGACGTCCAGCCTGGGGACCCCCGAAAGTGCACCGCCGACTGCTTGCAAGACTGTTACGGCCATACTCTCTGAGTCGCTCCCGTCTTTCGACCACAGCGCGCAAGTGGTGACGCCCTTCGAGAATGAGACGAAGAGAGACGCAGAGTTCTTGGAAAGTGAGTATATGTATATGCGCTCTTTGCGACGCATATAGGAGCTGAAAAGACATTTCTGACTTCTTTATATCGGTCTTCAGAGCTCAACACGATGCTGCTCGAGCTCATCATCGAGTTCCACGCGTGGTCCGCCGCGCGCCCCGCGCACGAGGGCGAGAAGATGGCGGACGTGCTCGAGAAGGAAGTAAAGACGCTTCGGGACGCAGAGAAAGAACAAGGCACGTCTGGTCTATGCCCCTCATCCTCGCCGCCGTCCGCGCCCGTCTCGGTCGTTGGTAGGCGGACCTTCCCGTGTCATATATGCAGCTGACTTGCCACGCCTCGAACTCGAATGGTGTTGCAGAGCAGACGCGGCAGCGGTTGCACGACTTCATCACGCGTATCAAGCTCGCTCTGGCTGCTCTGACTGGACTGGGATCTTGAACGTTCTTGGGCGGCCGGGTCTGGTCTTCGGCGACTTCGTGACTCAGTTTCATTCGCTCCCACTGGTTCCTTCTGGTACTCCCTTCCCCCCTCGCGGTCTCGGTCTCTTGCAACATTGAATGCTCCGCCAATCGTATTCAAGTCGGTGAAGAGCGGGGAAATAGTAACGCACAACCAACCTCTCGAAGCAACTTGTCTTAGCTCGTGGAGATGAAGGAGAGGGCCATGCGGGCTTAGCCTTTGCTTCGCTGTGCGATATTTAGATTCTACAGGTTGTTTTGTGTCGCTCGCTCTAGAATGCAACGCGAACTTTACTCCGCTAGCCTTTCGCACCTAGACCCAGGCCTACTTCTGAAAGAAGGGGCAGTAATTGCGTATGGACCTTGATAATCGTGCTCGCTGTGCAGATCAGGCTACATCTCGATCATATAGCTGTAAGTATAGAATGTCGACTACTTAGGTCAAGGATAGCAATTCTTTATCGACACCGCAATCCCCACACATGACCTCGCCACAATCGAATCGTAGCGAATGGAATGGAAGCGGCGGTAGTAGGCCCGTAGGCAGGAGTTCTGGGAACACAGGCACGTTGCATCCATTCACTACAAAGCGCCAAAAGAGCTGATCGTTCCCTTCCTCGTCCTTTCCCCCCGCAATACTCAGTTTCAGAGTCATCTCCGTCCGAAGAGCATGTCTCTTCTCCCTCTCGAGCTCATCGAAGAGATTATCGACGTCGTGGCAGAATGCCATCCCGAGTCGCTGGCCGATTGTGCGTTGGTCGGTCACCAGTGGAATCCCCGGTCGACACAACATCTCTACCGCATCTTCCGCAGGCCGACAATCACGACGTTCGACGCACTCCATGTCTTCTCAAACATTGTGGGGAGACACCGTCGCCTTGCGTCGATCGCCATCTCGCTCGAGATCGCTCCCGATCCGGAGCTCAACTTGGGATCCGCATCATACATCCCATTCCACCATTTGTCGTCCAGCGTGCTCCCGAACGTCCGCCAGCTCGTCTTGGGAGAGACGTTGCGGTGGAGCGACTATCCTTTACTCTACTGCAATAGCACAGTCGGGTTCACCTTCCACGCGGTGACCGAACTCGATCTCTCCTGCCACTTCAACTCGGTATCAGACATGGTTCACCTCATACGGTCGTTCCGGAACATCCAGGAGGTCCGTCTCCATTACTCGCACCAGCATCCCCCACACTGGATGCTCTCCCCAACTCGCAACCCTGCGCCAAGACACAACGCTCTCTCCAAACGCACATTTAGACTCCAAAACCTCGAGCTACCGGTACGCAACCATCTCTCAGGGTCTTCCGTGCCTACTGAAATCGGTTCCCTCTTTGGCAGCTTACGGTTTGAAACCCGTCTTGGATGTATGCGGTGACTTCGTGGTGAATCTCTCGATCCTTTGTCCTAGGATATCCGCATTGTCAAGTACGTCGTTTTCGCACCCCATTCGTCGTAACTAATCAGGTGCGGCTTGTCATATGCTACTATATATCCAGTGAATGCGGTGGAGGGTGGCACGCAACTGGTCTCGGGATGTTCATTGGCCTCGCTACGGACCGTGAAGATCGTAGTTCCCATGGAGAGCAATGGCACAGCAGACTATGCGGGACTACGAAAGCTCGGCCCTCTTTCAATTGCTCCCATCACGAAACCCGAAGTCTTGTACTCCTTACTTTTCTGCTGTCCACGGCACGCCGATGAAGTGCTGTATCAAGTGGCCGCGGGTGCCAGCACGACCGAGCTCGAGGAACATTTCGAGACTTTTGTGCACACAAAGCCAGACATAGAGGAGTGTTCAGCATGCGCGGTGGAGAATCTGCGCGGCGTGGCACGCTCTAAGGAAGCTCTCCTTGTCGGTGTCAACTATAATATGAACCAGAATCTGCCCGACCATGGCTTTGAGCCGCTGGGACAGTCGACCCGCAAAGATGTGACAAACATGCGAAGGCTGCTGGTTGGTACGAGGCCTGTACCTGTTCTTTGTCGGAAGAGTGGACACTGACTAAGTATGTCTTCAGATAAATATGGGTACAGCGACGATGATATCACGACGCTCGTTGACTCTGAAGACGTACCGCATGAGTATTGGCCAACAAGGGACAATATCGTGAGTCTCTACAGTCTTTCTATTGCTATGAAGTATGGCACTAATCTCTCAAGCCGCAGTTAAGCGCAATGAAGAAGCTTACAAGGGGCAAGCAGGCATGCGACCACATAGTGTTCTCATGTAAGAAGTCCAGTCTAAGCTCGCAGTACGTAGTGAATGATACTGACTTGCGCTGGTTATCACAGTCTCCGGTCATGGTGGTAGGGTTCAATCCCTAGCCAATTTAGATGAGGAGGACTCAAGTACGGGCTTCCTGGCTTCCTGGCCACATCCCCTCAACTGATCTGACGTTCTTCTTCATTACTCCAAAGTTTTGTTGCCTGTGGACTGCACCTTCAACGTTGACACGGACCGCTTCGCAAACTTTCTTGCAGCCGGCGTGAGTCTCGCAAGTTGAAACGTCCGCCCCGGGGTAATCTTGAACATGTTTGGATAGGAGATCCGAGACATATTAGTCGACCAGCTGGCTGACGGCGTTCGCTGCACGGTTTGTATCGTTTCCGTATCCATCTCTGCCTCCGCTCTGAATTAATAGGGCATGCACCTTAGATGATTTTCGACTGCTCCTTCGCAGGAACTGTAGCTGGTAAGTTGAACCTACGGTTGTTATGTCGTCAGGATGTATGTATGGCTTATGGCGATTCACACTGACAGGTCTCCCAGTCATTGAGCTAGAGACAACTCTGCGACAACCCGATAGCCATCTGTATGAAACTAACCAAAGAATTGGCGCGTACCCTACACCGTACTCTGATAAGGTGGTCGTAAGTGTTTGAGACTGTTTGCGAGCGTTCGCATCGACAGTATTAATAATTCGCCTGCAGACATCGTGGTCAGCGTGTCTTGACGAACAATTGACTTTCTCTGCGAGGGGGGGCGGTATATTCACGGAGGTGCGATTTGGTAATGCTAGGTTTATCCATCTGACGTTTAATTCAATCTATTTAGGCTCTGACTTCTATTCTCTGTACGCCTTTTGAGCATGCGTGTATCGCCGTTCAGGCTCGGAGGAGGCTCACACTCGCATATGTGACACTGACAGCTTCGACGCCCCACCCGACTCACAAGAGATTGTTGGAGGCCCTTAGGTACGTTATCACTAGCACGATAGAAATAGAACGGGGCAAGATCTTGAGGCGATATCCCGACCTCAGGGGTCGCATTCTCAGTAAAATTGAGAACCAAAACCGGAAGCTGGCACGGCGGAAAGCGCACCGCGACTTAAGCCCCGACTTTGCCAATTTGCTGGCTCCCATACCCCAGGTCTGTCATCCCCAGTCTGTTGAAGCACTGACTCACATCGTCGTTTGATAGTTGGGTAGCCTTCATGGAGACTCGATCCTGCTCGATACGTTCACCTTGTAGACGTCGCCCAGTAATGGCACTGTATTTCCTGTTCGTTTTGATATTGAATGGCTCATACCGAACCTGCAATGTGTACTCACATAGACTCACATACACTATCTCCTTTCCGCCTTTTAAGGCTGGTGCACATTATTGAGGCCGCTAGGTTATCTACCAATGGAGTACTACAGCCTGACACATAATATGGTTCAGCGTAGTATGAGATCATCACTGTCTGCACATACATACATGTCATTTTCACGGTGGCCGGGATATGGTGTCCACCCTGACTGTCGGAATTGACTACGCTCTGGCACGCTGCCATTGCTATTGCGCCGGAGGCAGTCGCGAGTCGCGACCAACTTGACGGAAGCGCCGTATGTGCGGGTTCGGGCAAACCGCCGCCATCATCATCGTCCCTCACACCCTTTCCTTGTCCTGCGAATCGTTCCTAGGCGCGGCCGTGGGTGCGGAAGGTCATAAGCTATGGCTCATGATTCTCAACACTGTTCATTCGTCCTGGTGGCGGACTTCGACATCGACCGTGGCGCACAGTTGACCTACCAATTTCCGCAGCCTCTGGGGACGGATGAAGGGCATGTATATTCCTTTATAGTGTTCCCGACCGTCGCCAACATATTTCCAGGCTTATTGCAAACCTCATGTTGCCAGATGGAGCAGAGAGGCAGCCTGCGGACTGGACTGTCTTCTTTTTGAACCAAACGCCCTTCAACACTATCAAGCCCATACTTGCTCTCGACAACGATGACGACGGGAACGCGGACGAGGATGGTTCGAGGATGCTGTACGTGATCAACCTGGTGCGGACAAAGCTGGACAAGACTGCGCGCAGGTGAGTTGCTCCGCACACCCCCGCCTCCGCTTCCCGAGCCCTGAACGGTGGTAGAGGTGCTATCGTGAAGGCGATGGCCATCTGCACTCGTTACCCCTTCGTCCAAATCTTCAAGCCAGTGCTCCTACTCGCGCTCGACGACTACTTTATGAACCCGTCCCAGGACTGTCTCGCACGCCTCTTCGACGCCGTCAACGCGATGGATTTCAGCAAGATGCCCCTCCTCACCGACTTCGAGAAACTCATCATGCGCTGCTCCGAGCGTCAGGACCTCCTCATGGGCCGCTTCGACGACTATTCGCCACTTGGAGACCCAGGGACTGCCACGCAACAGACAGCCACGGGCGGATTTCCCCGACCGCACGTCCGACGCACCGGTCAACAAATTCGGGCGACTCGCGCGTGAGCTATGACGAGAGCGTGAAGGGCCGCACTGGGAACGGTGTGGGGATCTCCAAGGCTGCAGGACAGGTGCGCAGTCCAACGTCGCCGTCGGAGGCTTCGTTCTCCCTGGATGGTAGCGCGGTGTGGGTGGGCGATGAGAGCGGACTGGACCAGATGGGATTCGTGGCAACGGCAGCAAGCGCAAGCAGTAGCAGCATTTCGAGCGCGGTGCGGAGGCGCAGATCAACGGATGCGTCCTCGTCCTCGTCTCATGGCGCGTTCGGGCGGTCAGGCGAGGGTCCGCCGTCTCTCCCTGGGGCAGCAAGTGCCGCGTTGAAGGACTCGCATTTCTTCCACACCGCGATCAACTACAACGAGCATCTGCTACCCGTGAAGGTGCCGTTGTCTACGTTCCCGGAGGAGGTTGGCGAGGTATGTTCTTCTGTCCTTGTTCAGTCCCGCCCGCAGCTCATGGTATTTGCAGGGCTCTCTGACGTTACTTTGTGCTACCTTCTCCCCTACGATTACGACCATGACTGGCCCGCTCCATCCTCATCTACACACAAACGGCGCGCTCACGCCTCCGGTCATCGTGCTGTTCAATGCGCTGATCACTGGCAAGCGCATCATCTTCCTAGGGCACCACAAGCTAGCGGAAAACGTCTCCAACCACGTCCTCGCAGCTTGCGTTCTCGGCTCAGGCTCGGGCGTCGTCCTTCGAGGCTTTATCAAGCGTGCGTTTCCGTACGCGACGCTCATCAATCGCGAGCAATGGGAAAGCATGTAAGTCCCCGTATCCGTCCGCTCTGCCTGGCGTCTTACTTTTCCACCATAACCAGACCAGGGTACATCGCAGGTGTGACAAACCCGATCTTCGAAGCCGCTGGCGCATGGGATCTGCTGTGCGACATCGGGACCAACCGGATGGTGGTACACAAGGACATCTACGCTGACCACCCCGCGACGTGGAATCCGACCTCGAATCAGCTCATCATCCGCACCGGCACGCTCAAGTCGGATAACTCGGTCGGGAGCGAAGAGGAGGTCGTGCGCGTGCCGACGAAGGAAGGCGCCGCGCCGCAGAAGCCGGAGGTGTCTGCCAAGCAGGATCACCCGGATAACATTTTCATCGAAGATGTGCGTACTTTTCGACGACTCGCAGAGATCTCGCTTTTATTAATGCTTGCGTTCATGCGCCCCAAACGGGCAGATCCTTGGCGCAATCGCGTCGCACTACTCAGAGGCACACATCCGCGCGAAGTTTGTTGAGTATACGATGCGGTTCGTGCGCGTCGCCTCACGGTACGAGGAGGAAGTCACGGGCTCGACGACCATCGGGTACCCTTCGCATGCGTATACGGAGCGACCGGGCGAGAAGCCACGGCTGGGCAGCGGCATGTACTTCGCAGACGACGCAGCATGCGCGCGAGATCTTGTTGTCAATGCCGGGCGGATAGAGGGCTGGCGGAGAACGGACTGTTACAGGCTTCTGCAGATGGTGCGTACCCTAGCTGTCTCTTTACCTTTTTTAAGGCTCGGATTAGCTGGCAGCTGATGAATCGGAGTAGGATTGCAAGCAGGTGCTGGCCACGAAACCGATCCAGGGCTTTGATCTTGTACACCAATTTGCGCGACTGAGATACGCGAAGATGATCTCGGACGGCGAGGCTGAGTTGATCTTCCGCTGTATCTCAGAGGGGGTGCATACATACGAGCAGGTCACGGAGGTATAGCGTCGCGATCGTTCTGTCGGCGAGGCTGAAGCTGACGAATGAATGCGCGCTTTCGCTCTAGCTGTTGTCGATGCTGCCTCCTCACCTTCATGGTCTCCAGCCACTCAGTTTTGGCCTCTTTCACCAACAGGAGGTCGTGCGTGAGCTTGTCGTGGACCTCTTCAACGAGCTTCGTGCGCATCCGGTAAGCCATACTTTGGCCCCGTCAGAGTCCGTGTCCTGATAACCGTATTCTTTGCTGTAGATCGGCGTACAGTTCCTGCAGGGACTCAATCACTTCCAACGATACGCTTACGTGCGGCAAGCGCACGCGCGCGAGCTACGCATGAAAGATACCAATGCTCTATCGATACCTCAGTCCGCGTTCATGACCAGGACACTGTCGAGTCGTAGCGAGTCGAGTCTAGGTGGAGGTTAGGCCCGAAGACGCGTGTGCGTTGTAAGATTGGGATAGTAGGCACGTTGTCTTTGGTGCTAGTGCTATTCTGGAGGGCATGTCTTGACTTGGTACTTGGAATTAGGATCATATTTCAATTATTTGTTGTATTTTAGTTTCGTGCTTTCGGACGACGTATTGCATAGTATGTGTACTGTGAATGAAGCATTCGGCACCATATTCGTGTCCGTTGTGACAAACCACACCGCGCTGGGCGCAGAATAGACACCGTTGTCAGAGGGAACCTTTTGACGTAGGCTTCCTTTCATAACCTATGAGCAACAATCTATTACATTAGCTATTAAGGCCGGTATGTATGCCGATGGTGTCCCGGTCGTCGATCATTACAGATATCGTCGCATGCACTAAAATCTAGGGCTCACATACGAGCTCATGCTGCGGTGGGATTATCCCCAAAGTAATTACCGGAGAGCGACTGCGAAAAATCTACATCCTCCAACGCATGCCGCCGGAGATCGCACCGGTCCAGGATCGCCAACACCTCGTCCTCGTCGACGCGACCATCGCCGAAGTCCAGCATATCCGGGGAGATTGGGGGCAGCGTCTGGAAGACCGACCTCGCCAGCGCGATCTTCTCCAGGTAGAACTGGAGCGGTACCATCAGCGGATACCGGGTCTCGCGCTCGAGCACCCGCTCGATCGTGCCGTGCTCCCGGATGAACTTCAGCGCGCGCACGGGCCCGAGGTTCTTGATCCGCGTCGAGAAGTCGGTGCCGACCAGGAGCACGAAGTCGACGAAAGCAGCGTCGTCGAGCCCTAGAGCCGTGCGGACGTCGCTGCCGGTGATCAGAGAGAGGGGGCCTGAGCTGCTGGCTATGTTGCGAACCAGGGGGGCGCCATATACGAGCACGTCCTGCGTTTACCAGTAGGTTAGCCGCCTGGAGCTGCGAGGGAATATTGGAGCAACCGTACCGTGTCTTCGCTAGCGACATAGTCTGCGTGCCCGTTGAGGACGAGGGACGCGGCTAAGGCTTCCCCCTCAAACGCACCGACGGGCTCGATGCATGGGATGCCCATCGCACGTAAGATCTCCCTGCTCTCGGCGTAGGTGCTCGACGTAGGTGGGTTCTGACGTCGCTGGAAAGACTCCGAGAGGACGGCGCTCTTAGTCACCAGGTCTTCAGCATACTTGCTAATGGATTCAGGGACACCGTCCGCGGTGGCGGTCTCGGCGATCATATCCCAGAGCTTGCCCTCTTCGTCGGTAAGACTCTGTTGGTTCTTGGATAAAGCATACTCTTCCTTCGCGGCTTCGATGTCCTCCTCTGCAGCGACTAAGGGTAGTACGGCCGCAATCTCCACCTTGGTAGATTCTCGCATTGCTTCGACGACGGGTAGACGGACATCGGGCTTCACGTCAGCAGGGGGTTGCGTTAAGGAGGACAGTGTTCGTATGCTCTTCAAGTACTGGACGAGCATTCGTGAAAATCGGGTGGTAAGACCTGGTGCCTGCCTATCTGGTCGCTCCGCTTGCGAATCAGGGAAAGTTGTTGGTGCCTCGTTGGAAAGGTCTGTGAGAGGTCCAACAGACGCATTGTGAGCCCCTATTATCCGCGCACAACAAAGCTCCTAACCTTGGTGTAGCTCCGGCTCGAGCTTTTCCCTCCTGGCCACGGGCATAGAGATACCTGCTTGCAAACTCGGAGGTTGATCCACGGGTGGACGTTCGTGGTTGCCAAAGAACTCATCAGGTTTATGCCATGTTGGAGGGAGCGAAGGAGGGAGCGGCTTAGAGATATCTGTAATCAGCTTAAGACTTGCGAGGTCTTGCTGGACCTGAGAAAGTTCAGGTGAACGCCATTCTCGTAGAGACGTAGAGAGGCGCCGCAATCTCTCCAACCGATTGAGCTCGAATGAACCCCGTGCAGTGATGAGAAGACGTCCTTGACGTCGCCTCTCGACCTTCCGACGTGTGAATTTGGGTGAGATTCTGCAAGAAAGCGCGACAGAGCATGGGTTGTGCCCGGACGCACCTCGGCCGCCTTCGCCACACTGCGTTGCCCGCTGTCAAAGACGCAGATGGCTTGCACGTTGTTGCTCTGGAGGTGCTTTGCTAGACGATACCAGAACAATACATGTCGGTATGGATACGTCACAGGCGCGAAGTGGAATCGTTGCGTGACGAGCGTGCCGTCGCTAACCGAGAAATGTGAACACTCGCGTGCACACCACGAGCATGACGAATGGAGACGCACATTACAATCCTTTTCCCAGATAATGCGGCGAGCCTTTCCGGAAGGTATTTAATCACCTGGGGGCTAGGGATGTTGAGGAATGGGGTATGCCAGGTAACGTGCCACTCACAAACGTCTCTCGAGAAACCTCCCAAATCCTTTGACACCCATCCACCACAGGCCACTGAGTCCAGCTAACAAAGGTGATCTTCGGTGTCCCCAGGTTCCGACTGGTCCATGCAGCAGGCAGTGGAAGAAGAAGCGAGGTGGTGGTTTGGAAGAGAGTCAAGAGACGAAGCTCCTGAGCGCCCCGCTTGATTCTCAACTTTCGCTACCGAGCCCTCGCCGAGCCTGTCCCCCGCGATCAAGTTTGACCATCGAATGCGTTCACCTCTGACCCCAGTGGAGGAGAGCAGACACTCGGTACTCAATTCTCGCTGGGTGATTTCGGTGCACAGGGAAAGCGATTTGAAGGCTGTACTTATTCGACTAATCGTGTAATCATCGAGTAATCCAGCTACCTTTATCCAACTAACATCTTTTCTTACTGCGCTAATATAGACTTTCCGTGTGCATCAAAGCAACATCTAATGGGCGGCTGCATACCGCCACGCTTTCCCCTTCGACCTCCACGTACACATTTTCCGGACTTTCTGCTGGTCATCTCACTACACTCTGGACCACAGAAAAGACCACCAGGATGTCGGTAATGCTCACCAAGTTTGAGTCCAAAAGTAACCGCGTAAAAGGTGTGTAAATCTTTGGCGTAACATGCAGGATTATCTGACCTCGACCTCAGGACTCGCATTCCACCCCACGCAGCCGCTACTGGCTGCGTCTTTGCACAATGGGAGTGTACAGCTGTGGAATTATAGGATGGGTGTGTTGGTAGACAGGTTCGAGGAGCATGAAGGTGCGTATCGCAGTCTTGCCTGGGATGTCCGTATGTCGAATGCCCGCTAGGTCCTGTACGAGCCGTCGCTTTTCACCCAAGCCGTGCACTTCTAGTTACTGGCGGCGATGACTACAAGATCAAGGTGTGGGGTGAGTGGAAAAGCTTTTGGATCTCCGTCTCGTCCCTCATCCCTTGCAGACATTCGGCCTACGAACAGACGCTGCCTTTTCACCCTCCACGGACATCTCGACTACCTGCGCACCGTTCAATTCCATCATGAGATGCCATGGATCGTGTGTACCTTTGTTCTGTTTCCTAACTTCTGTCGTTGAACGACGGGCACTGCCCAGCTCTCCTGCTCCGACGACCAGACGATCCGCATCTGGAACAGCACCTCGCGCAACTGCATCGCGATTCTCACCGGCCACTCGCACTACGTGATGTCTGCCCAGTTTCACCCGAAGGAGGACCTCATCGTGTCGTCGTCCCAAGACCAGACCGTACGCGTCTGGGACATCTCCGGGCTGCGGAAGAGCACCCCCAACGCCGCCCCAGGTACCTTCGACTCCTTCGACAACTTCTCTACAGTCAAGTACGTCCTCGAGGGCCATGATCGCGGGGTAAACTGGGCATCCTTCCACCCAACGCTCCCCCTCATCGTCTCTGCGGCGGACGACCGTCAGATCAAGATTTGGCGGATGAGCGAGACAAAGGCTTGGGAGGTCGACGCATGCAGAGGTCACTTCAACAACGTCTCAACCGCCCTCTTCCACCCAAAGCACGAACTGATCGTGTCCTGTGGTGAGGACAAGACCGTTCGCGTCTGGGATCTTACGAAGCGCTCCGCGGTGCAGACTTTCAGGAGAGAGCACGATCGTTTCTGGGTGCTCGCGGCGCACCCGGAGCTTAACCTCTTCGCTGCCGGCCACGACAACGGTTTGATCGTTTTCAAGCTCGAGCGCGAGCGCCCTGCGTTTGCTATGCACGGAGACACGCTATACTACGTGCGCGACAAGTACGTGCGCGCGTACGACATCAACACTGGCTCGGACATCGGTCTCTTGAGCGTGCGCAAGTTCGGCAGCCCCTACGTCCCCCCGCGCACGCTAAGCTACAACCCAGCCGAACGTGCTGTCGTGCTCACGATTTCGTCCGACAACGGTCTATTCGAGCTTGCGAGCCTTCCGAAGGATGCTGTTGGCGAGGTGAAGGATTCATCGACCGATGGAAAGCGCGGGAGCGGTCAAGCGGCGATCTTTGTGGCGAGGAATAGGTTCGCGGTGTTGAACAAGTCGACCCAGGTGCGTGGTTCTTCGTATTCTATCGGTCATCATTGGTACCAATAGTCCCCGCCGCGCGAACAGCTCATCGAGGTCCGCGACTTGTCGAACTCTGTCGTCAAGAGCATCAAGCCCCCTGTCCAGACGAACGAGATCTTCTACGGCGGTACCGCCAGCCTAATTCTCAGCTCTGCGACGTCTGTCGTACTCTACGATATCCAACAGCAGAAGACCCTCGCGGAGATCACGACGCCGCCGGTCAAGTACGTCGTGTGGAGCGCAGACGGCTCGCTCGTCTCCCTACTTAGCAAGCACAGTGCGTTTGCCTCTTGCTTTTTCGGCGAAGGCCCCGAAGGGACGGAGCGCTGACCTGTGCTGTAGCTATCACTATCGCGAACAAGAACTTCACGCAGCACACGCTCATCCATGAAACGATTCGCATCAAGTCTGGTGCTTGGGACGACACTGGTGTGTTCATCTACTCTACACTCAACCACATCAAGTACTGCCTCGCGCAAGGGTAAGTTGACATGCCTCGTGCCGTCTTTCCCGACCTAATTTTTCGTGACGCAGGGATCATGGCGTTATCTGCACCCTTGACAACCCTGTATACCTCACCCGGGTCAAGGGCAAGACTGTCCACTGCCTCGACCGGTCCGCACGCCCGCGCACGATTACGATTGACCCGACCGAATACCGCTTCAAGCTGGCGCTCCTACGAAACAACCATGAAGAAATGTTGTACATTATCCGCACGTCTAATCTCCTGGGACAGAGCATTATTGGGTATTTGCAACAAAAAGGTTTCCCCGAGGTGCGTTTCACGGCTGCGGCTAGAACCATCAGGGAAGAGCCGCTGCTCATGTCTACGTACTAGATCGCGTTGCACTTCGTGCAAGATAAAAACACGCGCTTCGATCTCGCGATCGAGTGCGGCAACCTTGACGTCGCGCTGGAGACGGCACAAAGTATCGACCGACCTGAGTGCTGGGAACGTCTCGCACAGCAGGCTCTGAAGCAAGGCAACCACAAGGTGGGTCACGACTCCCGTGAAGACGGTTGGAAGTCCGATGGTGGACCCGATCGCTCACGCGGATTCATTTGTGTATATTCAGATCGTGGAGAAGGCGTACCAGCGCACGAAGAACTTCGACCGGCTCTCATTCCTGTATCTGGCCACCGGCAGTACTGACAAGCTGACGAAGATGCAGAAGATCGCCGATGCGCGCGGAGACCCCATGTCCCGGTTCCACAACGCGTTGTACGCGGGCGACGTCCTGGGCCGCATTGCCGTCCTCAAGGACGTGGGGATGTGTCAGTACACCATGCGCACCCCGTGTTATGTGGTTTAGATGCTGATTAGGTTCTGGGGTCAGATTCTTTGGCGTACCTGACGGCGAAGACGAACGGATTGGACGACGAGGCGCTCGAGGTCCTCGAGGCGGCCGGTTTGACCGAAGCGGATGTCGATGATGTCCCTTCATTTGGGAAATCAAGCCTCGGGCCCCCTCCGGTCGTCTCTGCGACGACGAACTTCAACTGGCCTTCCCTCGGTACTGGGGAGAGCTTCTTCGACAAGGCCCTGGCCAATGGCAATCTCGAGGGCGGCGATGTTCCTTACGTCAACGGTGTCGACAGCGGCGCGGCTGCCTCTGCTGCGCTCGACGACTGGGCTAAGGACGAGGAGGCGGGCGAGGACATTCCGGCAGAGGAAGGCGCTTGGGACCTCGATGCTGACGCGGAGGAGGCTGCGGAGGCCAAGGAAGAGGAAGCTACGGAGGAGGAGGTTGATTTGGGCGCCGGAGCCGCTCCAGGCGTAAGCGAGACGGAACTGTGGACACGCAACTCGCCCTTCGCAGCAGACCATGTCGCCGCCGGTTCCTTCGACACCGCGATGCAGGTAAGTTGGTCGTTGGTTGGTCGGCATGCGTTAGTTTGCCCCTGACTGTTTGCGCAGCTACTCAGCCGGCAATTTGGTGTCGTCAACTTCTCGCACCTCAAGCCTGCCTTCCTCTCCACTTATCGCTCTTCACATGTATACCTGTCCCCTACGGCATCTCTCCCTCCCCTCCAGCTTCACTTGAGGCGTGATCCTGAGGAGTCGTCCTCGAGCCGTGTCCTCCCTGTCGCCGTCCGCACTATTGCCTCCATCCGGGCGGAACTCTCGGAAGGTTTCCGTGCCGTATCCGGCAACAAGCTACCAGAAGCCCAGGTCGTGTTCCGTGCCGTGCTCCGATCCCTATTACTGGTTCCTATCTCGTCTGACGGTGACGCGAAGGAGGTGCGTCCATTGTGGTTCATGCATAATGGACCTAACTTTGAGCTGACGATAATCACCTCATGACAGTGGCGCGACTTGGTGACCTTGTCGCGCGAGTACCTCCTGGGTGTCACCCTCGAGATTGAGCGCCGACGGGTGGCCCAGGAGGATCCTGACAACGTCAAGCGCAGCTTGGAGCTCGCCGCGTACTTCACCCATTGCAGGCTCCAGCAGGCGCACTTGCAGATCGCGTTGCGAAGCGCCATCGGAGTGTTTGCCAAGGCCAACAACCACGCCACCGCCGCCAAATTCGCAAGGCGGTTGTTGGATCTCAACCCCGATCCGAAGATTGTCTCGCAGGTGCGTTGTGGCGCATACCCCTCAATGGCTCCCGCAGATCTGACCAGGTGATACTAGGCGAGGCAGCGCATCGCTGCCGGCGACCGCAATCCAAGGAACGCGGTCGAAATCGACTACGACGAATTCACAGACTTCGAAGTCTGCGCCGCCAGCTTCACCCCGATCTACAAGGGCTCGCCGACCGTCCGATGCCCGTACACGGACGCCGCATACCTCCCACAGTACAAGGGCCAACTCGATCCTCTCGTCGAGCTTACGGAGATCGGGGCGTCGGCGGCCGGCCTGCCAGCGCCTCGGTCATAGTCGCGTTCTGCTTTAGATGAACTTTCTGCACCCGGCGACTAGGAGAACCCCGCTCGGACGTTGTTGAACTACTCGCGCCTGTACAAACGAAAATTTCAGTCCTCGATTTCGTCGACGTGCTGGCCTGAGAACGCGACCATTCACAAGATGCCCGGAGGCCACATAACGGTCTGGGAGTATTCGAGGCTGTGGTTGTGAAGTCATTCAGATCCAGCTATCGATGATTAGTGTCCGTAATGGGCTGGCAGATTGTCTTACTCTGTGAGAGAAGAAGCTTGTGTTAGCGCTTTCTGATTCCTTGTTGCGTTCCCAGCAATCCTCCGAGGCCAGTGACCTCGATTCGTGCCCAGTCCAGTGCCCTTGAACGAAAGTTTGCGAACGAAGGTTGACGTTTTACCTCATTAGCTTCATTGGAATCGGTCATGGAAAGCATAGCGTTTCGAACCGCCGCTGGTCACAAGCCTCGAGTGCGTCCTTCTAGACCCGCGCAATCGTCGTGCAGAACGCCGCCGCAGCTGCGTTTCCTATTAGTATCAAGGGAATCCAAAGAAGACTATTTCTGCTTTCCCCCGCATGTGGACTTCTGCTGCTTTGTCCACCAGCCCGTCTGCCTTGCGCTGATAACGTTCCGCCCCCATGCTCTCCGCACCTGCCCTGGCTGCGATGCAAAATTCTGCGTCCCTTCAAGAAGGGCTGCCATTCTACATCACCTCGAACATCCAAGTGCCCCCTTCCATCCACGAAGTGCAGCATCACATTCGCTCCCTTCATCATTCCGCCTCGACCATGGTGGAGCGTTCTCCCATCCTTCCGATTGCCAACGATGGGCATGGGTCCTTTGCGCTTGTACATGAGTCGTGCGACGACATGGTCCCTGGCCAGCAATCCGACACCGTACTTGGCTTAGGAGTACTCACGGCAGAGCCAGTAGGGGAGACCGCCAGCTCGAAGTGCAGCTCCATCGTACTACACGACGATGTCTACATCGCTGCAGCTCCTGTCGCGTTCATTTCTAACCTCAGGTACAAGCGGAGAGAATGCTTGTATGTACCGTCAAAGTCCTGAATCGCGGCGAAAGCATTAACCTGTCTTGCAGGGACTACGACAAGATACCGTCGTATGGCAAGATTGGTCCACGAAATTCTGATGTGCAAGCGAGGTGAGCATTCGAATCTTAACGAGGACGCTGATATAGGCGTACTAAACAGGCGAGTTCTAAAGACAACTTCCGGCCGATTGTAAATGGGTTCCACACGTTCATCCTGAGGGCTCTGTTTATTTCCAACAGGAGGTACGCATCCAAAATCAGTAGCAGTTGTCGACGCTTACCATGTGGGCTCAACAGAACTGGTTCACGAACGTGTGGTTGTATGACCCCAAAACTTGAGAGACATCGACGCAGCTTTGCACTTAGTCTCCCAAGAACTTCGTCGACAACGCATGCCGTCAAGCCGCTATGAGATTTGCTTGGATATTGACACCGAAGTGGACGACGAGACCAAGGAGACAGTGAAGCTTGGATGTTATTATATGTGGGACAAGGATGCCGAGGAGGTCTTCTGGTTACAGGAAACCGTGAGCTCTTTCTTCTACGATGGTCTAGATGTCAAGATCCTGGGCAGGGAGCATCTCAGTACGTCGCTGTCTGAAGAAGAAACAATAGTGGCTGACGCTATGCGATACCTGTGCAGGACATGCGGGGGAAATGGGTTATTGGTGATCATCTCCTCGTCGTAAACGTAAGTAAACACTCATGTCATTCCGCGAGCAGTATGACTGACCATCAACGCAGGATATACATAGCTCCTAATGTTGAACTACAGGGGCCATATATACATGTTCCCCCATGGTCGTAGTTTGACCATCGAGCAGCTGCATGTGTTGAGGGCTGATATCGCGTACTATTTGTTTGGTGAGTAGAGTTTCGCCGGGCCCGTGGGCGTCTGAAAGTAAAGCTAATACTATGGCAGATAAGAAGACCTCAAAGTCATCAACGGCGCCTTACAACAAGGATGATCTCAACGATTTGCTCGACATCCTTAAGGAGATTGGGGCGTCAATGAAAGGTATCGCATCGTCTTCGGTTCTGAGGTTTCCTGCATTGCTAAGCGTGTTTTCCTGAAGATGACCTGAACTTCGGCCTACAAGGTGTCGCCGCCGTTGCCCGCCCACAATATGTAGTAATCGTCAGTCGTCTGAAGGAAACATTATGTACGTTGCCTTCTATATACGCATATGTTGGGCACGACAATAATACCCTATCAGGTCGAGAGCGCTTCATGCGTCTCCACGGAGAGCGTTATGCCCAACTCGATTCGGACCGAAGTGTCTATGAAAATGGGCACCGAGAACGCTCCCTCATCTTCACCGTTCTGACATGGATGTTTTTCTTCACCCCGCCAATCTATTTCGAGCAAATCAGCAGTATCTGGGTTGACAGAAAGATCAACTACGATCGCTGGAGAGGCTTTATCGGGAACTTGCAAGATGACTGGATGGCTTCCATTACCCCCGTAAGGTTCGCCGATACTGTCACGATCTACATAGCTGATACCCGCGGCATGGATATAACAGTCCGCAGTGATACTCAGCGCAAACGTTGGGTTCCTCGCCATCCAGAGTGTTGACGGGGGCGGCGCTTTTACCCCGAATCGAAGCATGGGCCAGCTTGTCAGTTATATGTCCACATTGTTCAGCATCGGTAATATCCTGGCCTGTACTACCCTTGCCTGGCAACACCGACCCAGTAAGCATCACCATGCTGAAGATGCTGTAAGTGTATTCCACGTCCCGTTGCGCACCAGATAACTGATGTTGGTCCGACCTTGACATACGCTAAAGGTCAAGTACCTCGTGGCACGCGCATCTTCGAGATCAGGTATTGAGAGACTCGCCCTCATCTTCAGCATTCCGATCACACTCTTTCTCCTGGCGTATGTATCACGTCACATATCGCGCGCATTCTGACACTGAATATATTTGGATTCGCTTAGGCTCTTGACATTTTTCATTGCGATTTCTTGGGAGTGCTTCCATACAACCAACACAATCACACGGGTCATAACCGTGATCGCGATGTTCATCATCGCCATCCTTCTCTTCGGGATCATCCACAACAGTGAATGGCAGTCAGAGCAGAACACCAACTCGCTGGCGAGTAGCATGGCGCGGATGAGGAAGCTGGTAAACGAAGGGCGATTGCATGCGGCAAAACGCTGGACAGCGTTTTCGGGGACGCTGGTCGCTTGGCCCACTACGGTTTTCCAGAAGAGAAAATCCGCGAAGAAGTCATCACGTTTATCGGGAACGAGTCCCCGCAACAGCATGGAGATGTCTCAGGTGTCTCTTTCCATAACTCATCTTCCTCAAATAGGCGAGGTTACCCAAGAGATTACCAACGCTTGCGAGGAAGGTTCCCCTGCCGCAGCGCCTCCTGGTCTCTCTCCGGCCCACTCGTGAGTGTACCGTTGTAGTACCATATGGTTCGTAGACTGGATGTCTTACCTGTCCCCAACCTCTCCCTTCATCGTGTACTGCGTAGGTCGGGTTGAGTACGAGCTCACTGGCAGTCTGTTTTCGGTCACATTGTAATGTATACATAGTACATATGTATGTCGGGCGCAGTATTACCTTCACCTGGATTGGTTGTTGCAACGTGTATTACTGTCCGCATTCCTTTTCGCATGTTTAATATCATTACATACGGGTCCCATCCGCCGATGTTCACGGACCAGAGATCGAAGAGCCGAACTAGAGCCGACCTACAAAAGTAAGTACTTAGCGCTAGACGCGGCGGAGTTGAATCTCTTGTAACACTCCATCATCGATGATGATATCCGCGTTGCGCCGAGCTTTAAAATTTAAACCTGCACAAGCAAGTACTGACAGGATGCCTCGTTCTCGGTTTCCCCTAGACATTGAACAGGATTTCTGGAGCTGCCCTTCGGTATATTTCTCTAATCCGTCGGAGTATGTTTCAGTATAGCGTCTGACGGTCACCTGGATATAGATTCGGCGCCACTAGGCCAGTTTTACGTCTATATGTTCCCATGGAATAGAAGGCTTTTGCCTCGTGTCCGAGGCTGTCCTAGGGTGGCACTAAAACTCGCCGACGCGGCTCGGATATCGCGCGACTGCTGCAGTTTGGCTGCAGTGGGCTTTCCCTCTTCACCACGACGTCATGTCTGTGCTGGCTCAGGCTGCACACCTCTCTGCGCCTCTGGATACCCGCCCCGACAGATATCCTCCTCCTGGGCCTCAAGAACGTATTCCCATGCCTGAAATACGAGAAAGTTCCCCATCGCCGGCCCCAACGCGCACCCCGTCCCCGATACGACCTCAAAATCAGCATCATCTGACGGATTCAGGTCTGGATTCGACTCGTCCAGAATCTTCAGCTTCTACATCATCTTCCAACACTCTAGCTATTGCTCCTCTATCGCCTGGTGCCGACAATCCGGTCACCATCTTGGGCGGCGATTTGGTCGCGGAACCGGAGTCGACTTCCACCGTGGGACCTAAACATGGGTCGGTGTGGTTGGCACCGAGCCCTGTGTCGTTCTTCACCACCCTGAGGTATTCTAAGCGAGACAAACTGTACGTGACGTTTGATTCCATGATTCGCTCGCCGTCGTACATGAGTTTCACGTGCGGTCCATGCCAGAAACTATAGCAAGGTGGAGGTGATCGAGACGGTCCCGCCCATCAATGGAATAAAACATAGGCGAGTATGCATCTTTCATCCATGCGCCATCCATATCATGCGGCAGTTTGACACTGGAACTTTTGTAGGCCCAAATCGCTTGGAACGCTGGGTTGGAAGTCGTATGAACATCCAGAGGGCTCCGTATACTTCCGTGCAGAGGTACGTCGCCACTTTGAGCAAATGGTTTCTACGCCTCGTCCTCACAATGGTTCTTGTCACAGAACTTCTATACAAATATGTGGCTATACGACGAGGCAGATCTGGAAGCGATCGAGCGAGTAGTCGAGAAGATTCGTGAAGTGCTCAATGAATATCCGCGACTATTGCGCCATGATGTCGAGTTTGGGGTCCATTTGGTCGACGACGAAGAAGAGGACGCAAAACCGGGCGACAAACTTGGTTGTTACTATGTCGTCAACAAGAGGACGGAGGAAGTATTTTGGTTGCATGAGATTCCTTCCACCTTCTTCTGTGACGGCGCGGACTTGAAAGTTATCTCAAGAGAACACATGGGTAGGACCAACCGTTCCAGTTTGGTTCCAGATGTAGAGACCACTATTGACGCTCTTTACTACTCATATCAGGATATGGCGCAAAGATGGGATATTGGTAGATATCTCATTATCCTGCAGGTACGACCACATCTCGCCCCTGAGAATTAAGAAGTTGCTGATGGTCATGTTAGGCTGAAGCTGTCGCTAATCATTCTTCAGGGACCACGTCTACATGTTTCCTCACGGTCGTATCCTTCCTTCGGAAACTGTCGCGAATCTGCGAGCAACTATCTCGTACCAGATGTTCGGTAAGTACACCTCGGCTTGTGTCGTGGTGCTCCGTATAGATAGAGCTGGCCCTCGCTGTACCAGACAAGGAGACGTCGAGGTCTTCTACTTGTCCGTACAGCTCCGACGATGCCCATCGCCTTCTTCAAGCGTTGAAGGAGATCGAACATTATTGTACGTGATGTCTCCCCATGTTGGCATCTCAATCCCTCAAGATAATGTCCCGATGCAGCTGAGGAACAGAATGTCCGCTCGGAGCACATAGTCATGGTCGGTCAGTAATCATTGAATTCCACGTCTGATATTCTGTCTGTACTGACAACGGCGTAGCTCGAATGCGTTTCACACTCTGTTAGTGGCCTACACCTTCACTAGTACGACTTGTCGCTGATGGGATCCGCCATAGATCGGGAGAAGTTACTCCGTTTTCATGGAGAACGCTACGCCCAACTTGACTGTGACAAGAGCGTGTTCGAGGAAGAGCCTGTGGCGCACCATCGCTCGGGGATCTTCCAGGCGTTTTCTTGGTTCTTTTTTTTAACGCCCCACCTCTACTTCGAGCGGCTCAGCCACACATGGGTCGATAGCAAGATTAACTACGACCATTGGAACCACTTCATCGGCGAGCTCCAGGAGGATTGGGCGGCGTCCATCACTCCCGTACGTCATCTAGTCCAAGGTCCAACATATGTTACTAATTGTTTGCGCGAACAGTCCACGATCATCCTCTCGGCAAACGTCGGGTTCCTCGCCATCCAGAGCGTCGATCAAGGCGGCATTGCAGCACCCGATCGGACGATGGGCCAGATTGTCAGCTATATCTCCACGCTGCTCAGCCTCGGGAACATCGTCGCCTGCACAGTTCTTTCTGCTCAGCATCGGAAGAGTACCCACCGCCATACTGAGAATGCGGTACGCCTTGTCTCCAATTCGTTTTATCTGACCGCCAGCCACGTCTAATCGCGACCGCTACCGGTCGTAGTTAGCATATTTGTGCGAACGTGCGAAGTCCAGAGGCGGCATCGAGAAGCTGGCCGTCATCTTCAGTATCCCTGCTGCGTTCTTCCTCTGGGGGTGAGTAGCGCCTTCACATCGTCCTCTGCCACCGGGTGTTGACCATGACTGCCTGCGATCCGTCTTGTGTAGCCTCGTCACGTTCTTCATCGCGATCTTCTGGGTATGTGTGCATCACACAAGCGGCATCACAAGCATCTCGGTCAGCATCGTCGCGGTGATCTCCATCCTCCTCCTCGCCGTCGTCCTCTGCAACAGCGACTGGAAGTCGCAGCCGGGCATCAACTCGATCGCCGGAAAGATGAAGACCATGCACGGTCTGGTGAAGCGCGCCCCGGCCAACGTCCGCACGCGATTCAAGACGCTCTCCGATTCGCTCTCACAGAGGGCGCGGTCGCTCAGCGTGTCGTACTCACCCCGCCGGCGGAAGACGCGGTTCGCTGGCTCTGACCCTACCCCGTATGGGAGCAGAACCATTTTTGAGAAGGTACCGGAAGGAGATGAACTCGTTTGACCCACGCGCGCTGTGTTAACATAGCCTCTGAACCATGTATTCGTGTGTATCCGTATCTACTCCGAGATATAGTCCGAGTAGTACCTCTGTCTCCATTTACCACACACACAATGTTGCTATCTACAACCCCTGTTCCGTACAACCTCGTCAATAGCTGTGCATGTATTCCCTCTCCGTTGTATTCAATGTTTAAACGAACACAATGTAACATTGTTCTTAACAACGGTGGCAGCGATTGCGAATGAATGGGGACTAGTACTTGCGAGTTTATTCTGGGGAGTCGGAGGTACCAAAAAAGCGTCACCTGAGCGATTCGAACACTCGCGTGCAAAGCACAACCGCTAAATCTGCTCAGTAGCAGGCGATCCCGTTAACCACTCCGGCAAAGTGACGTTGAAGGCGTTTGTAGATTGACCTCATTTGAGCAGGAGAGCACTCGCACTATCCGTGCCCGGGCCTGCGGAGAGAACGAGGACTGATTTCAGGCCAGCGACTTCCAGTTCAATTCAAGAAAGATAGGTACTTTTTATCGGACCCTCAAGTTAACCACCATGATCTTGGTGTTCACTGGGGGTCCGACCGACATCGAAAACTATGGTTGAGACTATTACACACGGTGAGAGAGGAGGAACGGGAGCTAGGAAGGGCTGTTCAGATGGGAAGGAGGTCGACATTGACTCAAAGGGAAACGTACCACGAGGGGTCAAGGTAACTAGAGAGCAACAATATTGAACAGTGGTAAGAAAATGAAAGCCTCAATCTGCGTTTGAGGATCGATGCGATTTGGACCGCACCGCGACCGTCAGAACATGCTGATATAACACTGTGGATGACTCACCGCGCGTGGGATGCCCGACTCTTTAACGCCCTCGAACAGTTAACAAGCCTCGCGCCTGGAGGCCCGGCAAGGCCTTCTGTACCCCTCCAACAATTTGTTGCCACTTATACACGCGCCCATTCTTCATAATGTACTCGGGGCGGACGACCTCCTCCAGGTGGGAGAATCTCTCCACCGTGATCACCTTGTCGAGCTCCTGTAGCCGCAGCATTTGCCTGTTGTTGAGCGTCGTGGCGCGAGGCAGGTCCCATAGGCAGATCTTCGCCCTGCGCAAAGTCGCCGACGTTTGAGAGAGCATGCCGGCGCCGGCAAGGCTCAGGGCGGGAATATTCGACGGGTTTGGAGCCGGCGGCCGGAAGTGGATGTTGGTCACGAGCGACTCAAGCTTCGGGCATGATGCGAGGTCCAGTCTGTGCCAGTGGCCTGTGTTGTCTCGTCAGCGTCCTTCACTAAAGCCGAGTAGACAATGAGGCGAACGTACTGTCTAGTGGATCCGTCCACTTCCCCCCTCGCATGGATAAGTCCGGAGCATCTGCGTCAATGTCGAAGCTCGTCAACCCGGCGCCGCCACGCGCAAGCAGTTTTCCGATGGCAGAGATGGTGGCCATCGAGCAGCGATGGGTGCTCAGGCTCTGGAGGCACCCCGGTGCGATACTCTCCGCGAAAGCGTTGATGAGTAGGGGCGAACATTTGCGATCCGAGCATTTACACCTGTCGAACTGCAGTTTCTTGATATTGAGAAGCCCATGAAGGACTGCTGGGTTAAATGGGGTAGATGGTTTGAACCCGCCCACGTTCCCGCCCACACTGAGCTCGTGGATGGAGAACAGAGAAATAATGCGTAACAAGCCTGAAATCGGCGATTTGTGGTGCCAGGCGTACACGATCGACGTGCAGAACGTCGAATCGAACGAGAGCCTGGAAATCGAGGTGGAACGGGACAGGAATATTATGCTCTTCAGTGCAGGGGGAGGCGTCGAGGTAGGTTGAGGGGGAAGGCTATAAACGAATCCCCGAAAACGTAAGGACAGGAGATTTCGCAACAGCTGCAAGAGTCGAGAGACAACGGCAGCATCAAGCTTGGTGAGAGGAACAGATAGGTCGGCCTTGGTCTCGCGCGTCGCGCCTTCTAAGGCGAGTGTTCGAGTCTTCTTGCATATTGCTGGGTTGTCTTGTAAGAAGGATAGAAGGCCATCGAATGAGGCGACCTCAGTAACAAGCAAGCTTGTGGAGAAGAGACGCTTGATAGCCACAGCACGCACATAAGGACACGTCACAGTGCATGCGCGCAGCGTCCGTCTGTCGTCTTTAATTTGCGAGACAATGATCGACAGTAGTTCCACAGGCAGATCACACAGAGTGCGATGCTTGTGGGCACGGGCGAGCACAGGCTGGTGGTGGTGGTTGGTGCGAGACATGTCGGCGTCCAACTTTCCCATCGGCGGCTCTGCGCCCAATTCAATTGTAGACGTTCTTAGGCGCTCCGAGAGCCTAGATCGCCCTGAGCGCCTCGGTGGTCATTGGTGCGACGATTCGGCGGCCCGGACGTATTTTGAGCGGAGACGCCTACTAACCAAGGAGGCTCGACACCATCTTGTACTCCCACCTCATCCAACCTATGGACATCACAAGCTCTAGAAAGGGGCGCACGGTTTCTTTTCTGTACTTCTCATAATGTCTCTGCATATACGGAGGTGATAAGTACAATGTGCGAGCGCTGAATCTCGGACAGACTCGCATTCGACTCAACGAGGAGGTCTATTCACGATTGCCATGGTTCGTCAAACTATAGTAAGTTCCTCACAGTATTGGTCGAATATACGGCTTATTCCTACCATTTTTAGGCTCTCCGATAGGGACCTGGCCAATTAGAGCGGCACCGTGACCTAGGCGTGGAATTTGTAGGGCTGGACGGACACCCGGGTGCTGCTTCCTTCCGTCACGCAATACTTCCCTGATCATCACAGTGTCGGAGCCAACCTTGTATAAATGAGGAGGATCCCTCACTACAGCCTCTCTGCCTCGTCGTGCCCAACGCACTAGGGAGAGCGTGGGCCAGCGTTCACAACAATGGTCAACTTCACCATCCTCGCAGGGGATTTCGCCCCCTTCGTTGTATCCTACCTTTTCGACTCCGATGCCAACTCCCTTACAGTTCTCAATCAGTCTCCTACCGGGGATAACGCTTCCTGGATTTCCCTGCACCCCACAAACAAGAATATTCTGTAGTACGTTGCATCGCCTTCGTATATGCGTGTCTGTCATTGCGGATTCAATTTGGCTCCTGCAGCGCGGTCAACGAAGTCTCTCCAATTGGCGGTCTGCAGTCCTTCACAATTGGGGAGGAGGGCGCGCTCTCTAGCCCCATCAACACGATCAGCTCGGAAGGAGACAGACCAGCGTTCACGGCTCCCCTTTCTACGGGACAAGTCGCCGTCGTGAACGTGAGCAGGTTTCCTATTCTCTATGGCGTGCACCACCTGATTTTCTGCCGGCGAAGTTCGATGGTGGGAATGCGCTCGTCGTTCCCACAGAAGCTGAGAACCCACTGGAGTTTGTCTCCTCATTTACGCCTATTGTTTTCGACGCGCCCGTCTCTCATCCGCACATGATCCTTGAGCACGGAAATGAGGTCTTTATCCCAGACCTTGTGAGCAGTCTTGCCGTGGTATACGCACCAGGGGGTTGACTGACATGAAATGAAGGGCGCAGATAAAATTTGGAGGCTCGTCGAAGACGGGGCCCCGGGGCTGTTCAAGGTTCAAGGCCAAATTGACCAGCCAACCGGAAGCGGGCCGCGACACATCGCAACCAGAGGTATATTTTCAACTATATCGAGGACACAATGGTGGCTTACGACGCTGCCTACGTTGTAGGAAACACTCTCTACACCCTCCACGAGACCGCTAGCACTCTAACGCAGCAAGACATCCCACCCGCGCCGAACGGCACCACGGGCCCACTCATCGCCAACTTTAGCGTCATCCCCCTGGCCTTCCTGAAGGCGCCATCATGCGTGCGGCGGAGATCCAGCTCGCCGAAGCATCTCCGTCATTCCCAGAGCCCTTCATCTACGTCTCGAACCGCAACATTGGGTCGCCTCCACTCGACCCACGAGGCGAAGCCATCACGATCTTCCGCGTGGAGCCGAACCTCGAGCCTATCGGCTTCGTCTTCACGGGGCTCGACCAGATTCGCGGTATGGAGCTGGGCGGTCCGGAGAACGAGTTCTTGATCGCGAGCGGGGTTGAAGGGGACGGGGGCACAATCGTGCTGAAGAGGACAGACGGGGGACGGGACCTCAAGATTTTGGTGAGGAACACGGATATCCCTACGAGGTCGACATTCGTGTGGCTGAATTGAACGATGCGCGAACCGTATGCATAAAGACTGGTGAATCGATGTTTATCCTTTCCAAGCGTTCTTGGGCGAACAGCTGTGCTCGAATAAAGATGGCAAGGATGTCGCGGGATTAATATTCTCTGGGTCTTACAGCTAGTCGATGTCTAAATTTCCGAAGATATAACCCAGACGATGTTCTAGCTTACTGTACTCTTCAAATGTTCTGCGAGAAACACACGGGGAGCGAACTTGCCATGTACGGTTCGGCCGGACCGGCAAGTGCCGGCCGGCCACAATTCCGAATCGCCGCGGCCTTCGTCTTGACTCTCAACCGCCACCACCCTCTCCTCCTCATTTTTTGCCTTGTTCCCCTTCTGACACCGTCATTTCGACTCATCCGCTTCCTGTATGCGTCTTCTAACAGTGTAATTGCTCCTAACGCGAATTCCGACGCTCCCAAGGGCCAGGCAGCCAGCGACCGAACTCTGGAAACGTTTATCGCTCGCAGCTCATATTGGGGGTTTAGCAAGGCGGAATCCTGCAGCACACTGCGAGGAGATTTTGGTGTAGGCGTGTGTGTGATCACTGAGGTGAGACCAGCGTTGTTTCCAATGTTCCTCTTCCTAAGCTCCAGCGTCCCGAGCAGAGGGTTCGCTGAGCAACATGGCTCAACCAGGCTACTCGTCGTATCACCCACAGGCGGCGTACGCATATTCGCAGGCTCAAGCACCTCAAGCTTACGACCAGGGGATGCAGCATCCCCCACATTCCGCGCACTATCAGCAGCGATCTTATAGCCCGCTCCCTCAACAGCAGCCTCAGTCGTACACACCTCCCCTGCAGCGTCCAACGTCCGCGATGAACCATGTACCATATTCGCCTGCTCAACCCGGACCCATGTCGGCCCCACCCCCACAATATGATTCATACTATCCCCGTGCGCCGCCTTCTCCCCAGCCTCATGTTCAGGCGCATATACCCAACCCATATCCTTCCCCGATCTCCCCAGCGTCCCCGCAAATTGGTACCCCGCATTCCGCAAGGCGACCGCTACCATCTCCCCGTGGGCTTCCACAGCCACCGACAAACGGTACGATTCTAACACCTCAGCCAACGCCGTCCCCCAGTCCGTACACGGGCGCGCATCGACCAACCCAGTCCGTCCCGAACGCGTATCCTCCACAACCGTCATCGAATTTCATCACCCGGATCCCTTCGGGTCAAGATGTATCACAGATGGCAAGTACGTTCTCTTCTATACCCGCCAGTTCCCCTCGTCCACTGCCGCTTCCCCGGTCCTCGAGATCCATCGACTTGTCATCTGAACGGAGTCAGACCCAGAGCCAATTCACTCCCCAGAGTCCTCCCAAGCGTACCCTCCCTGCACCGGGTCTGTCTTCTCTTGATCAACGGCAGTCTGAGCCGGTGTCAGCTCTGGGATCGAAGTTCGTGCCGTTATGGAAACGCGCGTTGCCCCAGCCCGGAGTCCCCTCGACCGTTGGCTCCACACAAACTTCCCAAGCGCAACCCCAACTCGAGCGGAGAAGCACGGTGTCTGGTGGTGCGCGTCCGCTACCCTCTCCCGGCAGGGCGACCAGCGCAGTTAGCGTTTCGCAAGACGGACCCACACGCTCTGCCACGCGACCTCCGCATCTGCAGTTGCAGAGTGCACCATCACCGTCTCAAGCAAGCCAACTTTCCAAGCCGCCGCCACCGTCACCGTCTCCCACAACCGTTGCAACCCCCCCCAGGACGCCTCATGGATCACGCTTCGCCGCGCGTGAGCGTTCTCGCACACTCCCGCTCCCAACCGCTGCGCCTACTGGACCCCTTCCCCCAGAACCATCTTCATCAAACGCTATTGCTGGGCAGCGCCGTTCCGGCACACCAGCAAGTTCGGACGACGAGGAGTTGACAAACGCGCTGCTCGAACGTCATGCTCGCGCTCCAAGCCCACAGTTCGGAATTCGCGATCTTCCTTCGCGAAGCCATCCACCGCCATATGACAATGATGCGACGCAAATAACCCCCCGTCCACGTCGCGAGCTCCCATCACCAGGTCCACCCTCACCGAATCTCGGTGGCCAGACTGATGGGAGCCTCGCGTTGCGTATGGCTGCAACGTCGCTTCGTTCCACATCGCCAACTTCCCGACCAACACACGAGCATTCACAATCTATGTCGAGCCCAGCCACGGCGAGACCCATGCCCCAACCCCCTGCGCAACGTCAGCCGCTGCAACAGCCGGGTGGCTGGCCCGCGACCCTGCCTCCCCTCCCTCGAGCACCTACGAGTCCAAACCCCATCTCGCCGATCTCGCCACCAGCGACGCAGTCCGCGTTCGCACAAATGCAGGCGCGTGCGCTTCCTACGCCCACACGTTCGAACACGACTGTAGGCGCGGTGTCGTCGCCCTTCCCGCGCTCTCCACGCAAGCCAGATCTCGACCTGGACCTCGATGATGCTCCGCCGCCTTCCCTTAGGCGTTCTCCCGGGCCGCCACACTCCGCATTCCCCCAGCACCAGCAGAAGTTGCGTTCCCCGCCAACTTCAATTCTCCACTACCCAGCACGCCACAAACGCAAATGGGGCCTCCCTCCCCGAGTACAACAAGCGCTAGAGGACAGCTCCAACGGGCGGCGTCGGACGCGTCAGTATTTACGCTATCAAGCTTCCCTGCGCCCCCCGCCCACGTAAACGCCCCGCCTCTGCCGTCCTCGCCAAGGAAAGGCGCGTTCGGTAGTCTCCCCAGCTCGGCAACCCCAGCAGGAGCGGGCTTTAACCGGCCGCCTTCTCCCGCGAAGCAGCAGCCGTTCCAGCGCCCACCGTCCCCTGCCAAGCCCCAGCCGGCTCCAGTGCAGCAGCCGCCCTCGCCCGCGAAACCACAGTGGAAGACAACTATCTCGTCGCCCTCAAAACAGTGGCAGACCACCGTCACGGCGCCGTCGTCAAGGCAGTGGCAGTCGACCATTGTGTCCCCGACGAGGCAGCAGTTTGATCAAGGGCCCCCCACCCACAAGTCGTTTTCCTCTGCAAGGTCGCAATCGCCGGCGCGCTTCCAGCCCCCACCACCCGTGTCGACCCATAACCGGAATCAGTCATCGCAGGGCACGCCGCGGATCCCGAAAATCTCGTTCCCCGCGAGCGCGGATGGGGATAGCGACGAGGACGACGACTTGAACGGGCCTGTGATCAACATCTCTGGCCCGAGTCCATCGGGTCCTTCGAGTCTGCCGCGGATATCCTTTGGGGATGATGGCGATAATGATAGTGGTATACCGTCGATCAACATCGGGGGCGCAGACGACGCGCCATCGGTGCCGCAAATATCTCTCCCAGGGGACCCCCCCACTTCGCCCCAGTCCCAACGGAGGAATCAGCCGCAAACGCAGAGGATGCAGCAGACGCTGTCGAACCCGCGCATGGAGGCTGCGAAGCGGAGCGGGCTCGTCTGTGGAGGGTGCGGGGGCCCAATCATTGGTAGGATCGTGAGCGCAATGGACATGCGATGGCATCCGGGGTGCTTCAGGTGCTGCGTGTGCGACGAGCTGCTGGAGAACCTGAGCTCGTACGCGCACGACGGGCGGCCGTACTGCCACTTGGACTACCACGAGGTGTGTCTGTGTCTCGTTCACTGTGAAGACACCAAGAAGCTGACCATTTCGTTCTACTTGTAGCAATTCGCCCCGAGGTGCTATCACTGCGAGACGGCGATCGTCGACGAGCGGTTCATCACGCTCGACGACGCCGAGCTCGGAAAGCGGACGTACCACGAGCAGCACTTCTTCTGCGCCGAGTGCGGCGACCCGTTCCTGCCGCCGTCGGACCCGGGCGCGCCCTCGCGCACGTTCGCGGGCGACGGTGCGTTCACGGCAAGCGCGGAGGACGACGTCGGTTTCACGGTGTACAAGGGCCACCCGTACTGCGAGACGTGCCACGTGCGTCTGCGCATGCCCAAGTGCAAGAAGTGCAAGAGGAGCATACGCGACGGGATGCAAGCCGTCGAGGCGCTGGGGGGAAAGTGGTGCTGGGAGTGCTTCACGTGTGCGGTACGGGACTGCTCTTTCCCTTCTTTTGTCTCGAAACTGATGGATATTGTCTTTTGGCGCGATGCAGAGCTGCGACAGGCCCTTCGAAAACCCGGCGTTCTTCCAACGGGACGGCAAGCCTTTCTGCGAACACTGCTTCAGCATCATGATCCGAAATGAGATCTAATATATACATCGACTCGACTTGCGCGGACTGCGAGCTCAGTCAGACACCTCCTTTCTGCCGCACCCCTTACCCTTTGGACAATGATTTGCTTTCGTATGTAATTCTATCGCCGCCCTCGACGCTTACCGCTGTCTCCAGTGTTAATGATCCCCTCCGCTCGCAAAGCTCGTCCCAACTTATTAATATGCAAATTCATTGTACATTCGAGTCGACGTCCTGCTACCCTGATATACTTATGCGATCCTGTACGGAATACCCCATGTGTTTATAATAACTTATGCGGTGTATTGGACAGTAGTCGAAGTTGACGAATTAGGCACTCCAACGTAATCTCTGTGGCCCCTCTCGCACCCCACCACCTTCTTCCGCCGCTAAGTTTCCCGCTTTGGAATGGGTCGACGTCGTTCTCGCACGCGACATCTTCCGTACTAGTCTGCCAAGCCCTTTGCATAATCCTGTCATGTGAGTGCGGACCGTTAACAAGTTCAACGACGTCCCCATATATAACAACATATATTCTAGGATATGCCCATCGGAAAATAAAATAGCGAGGAGCAAAAAAAATACAGTGTCACTGGTAAGGTGTTTCGCGGTCGACCTTTTCCATAACATCTAAGGCAGCCTATGTCAAAGTCATTCATAACCTTGGCCATATCACTGTACCCCTGGCACTCACCTGAGCTGCCTCGATGACGTTGCTCCTCCAGCTGCCCTTCGCGACCTCCTGCAATATCCCCTTCCAATGCTTCCATCGATCCGGGTGGTAGCCATCCACACCGTCCCAGGTTCCGCCGCTCCCTCCAGGACACCCTCTATTCTTCTCCCAGTCCGGGTTCCCCTTCGGACCCATAATCTCCCTGCACGCGTACATCTTCGCGCCTGCGATCCTGAGCCACAATGCCGCCACCTCGATCTCCAGCTCCTGCGGCGCATAGACCGTATCTTGTGCAGGCGTCGGCTCGCGCGTTGAAGAGAGGGTGAGCGGCTCGAGCGCCATACGCATGCACGCGATGCCGAAGAAGGCTTCGTCTTGGACGTCGAGAGCCCACAGGCGCGCAAGGAACGCGTTGGTGTTCAGCCAGTGCGCGCGAGCGGCAACCACCCCGCGTGTCTCGGGCTCGCCGTCCATGGGAGCATCCCCAGCGAGGAGTGCATGGGCCTTCGGAGTGGTGAGGTCGAGGCGACCCATACCATTCCTGAATTGTCCTGGTCCTATGGCCAGAGAGAACAGCGTTTGCACAATTGGACTGCTCGCGATATCTATCACAGTGGACGCACCGTTCATGTGCTCGCGCGAAACAGGCCCGAAGAGCGGAAGCTGGGACCAGTTCGTCTCGCCACCCCAGACGCGCCAGCCTCCTCCGCAGCCGTCCGTGCCCTTGGCCGTGAGCGCGGCGAGTACGTGCGCAATCCGATCGTGATCGTGCGGTGACGCGTCGTCCTGGGCAAGCTCGATGACGCCGGACCAGAATGACCAGAGAAAACCCTCCAGGGCCGGCGTATCGGTAGTGTCCTCGTCTGTGGTACTGGTACTGGCTCGCTTCGGGGCGGACTCTGAGTTGATACATTGGGTGCACTGCTTCGCGATTTCGTCGGCCGCTTGTTCTGCGGAAAGGGCCAGGTCGGTGATGGCTGCGATGCCCGCTTGGACATATTTCTTCTCGTATTCGGCCATTTTGCTAGGAGCAGGAAGGAGACAGGCAGGCGTTGGATGAGGGATAAACTGAGCCAAGGCTCGGAGCGTAAAATAAGTATTGTGGGTGGCAGTGCTTGTAGCACTGCGCAGTGGCGCTACTGTGTGGCACGTCAGTTCACATGTCAGTCTCCTCTGAACCACCAACAAGTCACACAACCGGTCTCCGCGGATTCTAGTAAGTATTCCGTATTATACTTTGAGAAATCTCGCTCAAAAAGCCCTCACGCCACCATAGTCGTTCAACTGTTACATTTGTTGCCGAACCTCAAGCCCACATCTTACATCCAGAGACGACAGACTTCACTGATACAAACCTCATTCTCCATCGCACTCGGCCTGAATTATTCTGCATTGGACGGTCCTCTCAAACACTCGACTTATTTTAGTGACATTTGCGGCGATTCTTCCAAGCTATTCCTACGGGTTTTCGCCTCAAATTCCCCGGACGCTCTCCTCGACGTACTTTGTTGGCCGGTAGCAACAGTGTGGCCTTTCGAATCCATGATAGCACTCTACAACTCCTCGCACGGTATTGAGGGGTACGGTGGCTGCCCTCATGCCGGAACGAAAGAACTTTCCATTCGAAGAGCCTGTGCCCAGACTGTTCTCACCCTCTCTCTCTCTCTCGGGCAAGGGATTAACACAGTCACAGCACGTGGCCCTGTCCATCCGCCATCGATCTGTCCTTGATGAAAAGACAGGACGAGATGATGCCGCCGTCGTTCAATAAGAAGCGGGAACTTGGAAGAAAGAAGATGAGAAGCGAGAGAAGCTTCCGGGGAACCAGAACCGAGCAGGCGTTCTCGGGCTCCCCTCGCGGCTCTCGGGTTCCAGCACTGACACTGCCGCGAATGGGCCTACGGCGCCGAGTATGAGTACCAGTATGTGTGCGCGCAGCTTTGAGAGCTTGTAAACGTGAACGAGTCGCGATAGGATGCGTGGTGAAATCCTCCCCCGTGCGGTCGTCACTTTAAAGTTCGGGGTGCATTAGTAATTATACAGTAAGTATGCCCACTCACTGGTCGTCGTCGCCGCCGGAGATTAAGAGGTCCCGCACCGTCCCGGCACCGGGCGACCCGGCCTTCCTCGCCGGTCGCGCTCCCCCCCTCGACCGTGACTAAGTATGTATGCTTAAGCTTCCCTTCTCTTGCACGCGTGCGCACCCCGACGAGCCCTGCCCCGGACCCGACTGGCGGGCACCCACCCCAGCAGCATGACGTCATGGTCGCACCGACGTTCCTCAGAGAAGGTCGTCCCCTCCCTTCGCACGCAGCGCCATATGCCCATGTATGTTCGGATGGGCGACTCGGTGCGCACCTTGGGAGGTTTGGGAGACACGATGCGGGGCCGCATGCAGTCGCGCCCTGGGCTGGAGCGACTGAGGCCTCTTCGCTGGCCAGGGCCGGACGACGGGGCCAATAGATGCCAATCCACCCCCTTTGGCAACACGCCGGTCAGGAGCGACCGAACGCGCCGTGCCAGCTGCTGCCAGGACTGTGACCGAGAGAAGACAGTATCCCGGAGGTGGAACGCTAGCCGGTCCGCACGGAGCGCAGGGCACCGTCGCCTGCGGGTGGCAGACGTCAGTCAGGTAAGCGTACCGTCTGAAATGAACATTGAATGCGCCGACCTGGCGGACCCGAGCTGCCCAACCTCGAGACGAGGACCAATGGACGTCGTCATTGTGTGCGTGCGATTGCAGCATCAGGCGCGCGCCGTGGACACTGCACAGGGACAGCGGGCATGGCGGCGCCACACCGATCACGATAAGAAAGTCCCTGTAAATCGGCGGACGTTGAGCTCTCGAAAGAAGCCCTCCAGCATGACGAAAAAGAGGCCGCCCGCAGCCGAACGTGCTCAAAGTCGCAGTCGGGCGAGCCTCGAGGGGAACCGATGACCTCCGGGGTAGGAGAATGCCAGGGGCCGAAAGACTATTCCCGTATTCATATGTTGCGGGGCAATTCAGTGCCTCTTGGACGCCTGGACTGTATGTGCCCGAGATCGCCGTGCATGATGGCTTCTTTCGTGACAGGGCCGAACTTGGCGTTCCCATTGTGTCCGACGTCGGTCGCGCTGCGTCCCGGAGCCTGCCAGTGTGATCGGCTCGAATCTCGTGTGGGCGAGGCCACCGCGAGGGCGCCACCGGGCCCGGGGAAGCGCGTTGAGGCTGCTGTTGTCCGGACGCGGCCGTGAGTGTGTGCATAGGGGAACATCTTTTCTACTTACGCGCTGCGAGAGAAGTTTCCCATTCTGTTTGCCTTTAGCAGAGGAAGGGCCGGCGGACGAGAAGTCCGTGCGGCTGTCTGACGGTTCATTATGAGCTGACGAGTGACGCGCCTCGTGTGAGCAAGGTTTGTACCAGGCGCCGGGTTGAATTTTGTCTGCAATCAAGCTCGCTCTACATTCAGCCGAATAGAAGTTATGAGATTGTGGGGTACGACGCACCAGCATGTGAACGGGCGATTATGAGAAGCTGGCCAACAAACTACCGATGCAAAGCCGCAGAAGGTGTCAGCGGGCGCAAACGAGCAGCGCCTCGTGTTGACGATGTCCGAAAGGCCCGAGTGAGGGGCTTCAATCCCGATCCGCCGTAGACGGGAGAGGAGGGAAATCGAGCCACGCTGATGCCCAGCATGACAAGTGGTGTTAGAGCTGAGACATTATCAAGGCAACTGAGTAAAGCATACATAAGTACGACTCCACTTACGCTTCAGTCTGGCCTTCCATATCATTGAGTCAATGCCGCGCAGGGCTGCGTCCACTGGCGGACCAAATAATTGGACCTTGAGCTTGAGGTATTGATCTTGGATTCATGGCCTGATGGTGCGGAGGAGCTATTAAAGAGTATGGCCGAAGGAGAAAACGAAGATTTACGGTCCAGGCACCTGATGCATGCATCGAGAGCTGACCCTATGGGTTGAACTGAGGTGGATAAATTTATTCATTGAATGCTGGGACGTACTTACACCGAGAGGATTCGACACGGCCCCCCACCCCTGCACTGACAGGCCCCGTTCCTGAATGTTATAGGGCCGCATTCCGGGGGTTCTTGGACTCTTGCAGGATAGAAGGGCCCCATAAAGTGCGCATATAGCCTACTTCCGGAGCAAGGGGTGACATCATGGGGGCATCAGGGAGGATCAGGCGTCAAGATGAGGTTGAAGAAGGCTTAAGATAGGAAGGCGGATGGCTACAATATGCACCGCCACCATGCGACGCTTGCCCCCAAAAGGCAACGATTTGCGGGTCCGCGCGATACGGATTTGGGGCCAGGTGCCATCGACGGGGTCCTCGGGCGCATGCCGATTGGCTCCCTGGCAGCCGGAGGACGGGATTGGCTGGGTGCGGCCGGGGAGGCCGAGAAGAGGGTTCACACGGTGGTGGAAGCGCTCGGGCATGTGGGGAGCCAAGGGAGAGCTTGTTACGATCTGAGGTCGACAGCTCGTGTCGGTGTCCGTGTCGACCGCCTTCCTTTCTCTGCCCTCCTCCCGGCCCTTTATCATCTTTCCATGCTCCCCGCCCGCTCCTCCTCTCCTCCTCCCGCCCTGCTGCAACTCCCGCAGCGGCCTATTTCATCCGCTGTCCCCGTCCACTCGCCCTCAGCAGCGACGGCTTGTACCTGTGCTCTGCATCTTGCTTTCGCTCTCTTGCTTTCGTCTATTTAATTGCACCGCACTGCTTCCGCTTGCACTACACTACGCGCGCTGTCCGAGCCGTCGCCTCCTCGGACCTCCAAGATGTGGATACCCTCGACCCTCCCCCTGGTCCTCCTCGCACCCGCGGCGATCACGCTCTACTTCCTCTGGACGTTCCTTATGCTCGTCCTTCGCCAGGCGCGCTCGCCGCTTCGCCATCTCCCCGGTCCACCCTCGCCCTCATTCTTCATGGGCAACCTCCGGGAGATGCACGACCAGGAGAACAACGGGCTCGTCGCCCGCTGGACGGCCGAGTATGGTTCCACCTTCGTTTACCGCGGATTCGTCGGCGGCTGCAGGCTTATGACCGTCGACCCCCTCGCCGTGAACTACATCATGAGCCGCGGCTACGACTACCCGAAGCCGGACTTTGTGCGCGACGCACTCGCAAGCATGGCCGCTGGATACGAGGGTCTCCTCACGGCGGAGGGGGATATGCATCGGAAGCAGGTACGTCGTCGCCTGCCCCACTGCGGAGGTGCGCGTGGGGTGTATGCGTGCGCGGTCACGTTCTCATGCGCTCGTTTCTGCCCATGCATCCGTTGGACCGATTCTCACAGCGGAAAATATTGGTGAGTTACCGGTATTTTCTTCCCTCCGTTTGTTTTTCCAGAACGCTGCATTCCCGCCGTTGCATCCTCGCCAGCGGGCGCTCCGAACGGCTCACCGGTCCGGAAAACGGTCCGCGTAGAGCCGCGCGTACCATGCCTCAGGGCTCACAACGCGGCAATGCCACACCGCTCGCTGCTGCTCTCCAATCTCCTTCGTACTTGGAGAATATGGGATAATTATCCTACAAATGATGCTTCCAAGTCCTGAGACCATGTGATGAGTACTACGCGAGAGAAGGCAGCGTCAATGTTTCCTCGGCCCGTGGAGCAACCGGCGACTCGGCGTGGATCAGTTGGTTGCGACAGATGGGGCCACCGGCATCGTCGCCAGCGACGGGCGATGGGCGACAGTGTCGGCGTTCCATGGTCGGCTTCTTGCTCGCGCGGGCCTCGGCCGCCTCGTTCTTGGCGGCTTCTTTCGGACAGCCACTGCTGGCCAATCACTCGTGTCCCCGAGGTTATCAGGGTTAGCGCGCCTGTCGGAGGTGTACTGCGCTTTCCACCAGTTCGGTGGGAGCACCGTCCGTGTTTCAATACAGTTCCATCGGATCGGTCAGAGGTTGGCTTGGAGCTCCAAGTTCTACGTCGTTTGATGGCGGGGAAGAGGTTCTCATCGCCGAGACGACAGTCTCCAGAAGACGTTATGGTTATGTTACTCTTTCCTTTCACGTGTGACCTACAGTGTTGTCATAGTTCGTGCAATGACTAACACGTCCTCCCACTAGAACCCGGCGTTCTCTGCTGCCCAAATCCGCTCCCTCACGCCCATATTCTGGGAGAAGGCCGTCCGGGTATGTTCGCCCCCTTGACGTGCCTTACAGACAGACACTAAAAACGGAAATTAAAGCTGCGGGACATCTGGATGGACATCACCGCGTCTCCCAAGGCCTTCTTCACCCCGGTCGATCCGTTCGCCCTGACCGAGAACTCCTCCGCCCCGGGCGACGCGGACCCCGAGCCCGCCACCACCATCGCCACCAGCCCGTCAGCTGCCACAACGTCGTTCCTGCCCAACCCCTTCGCGTCGTTTGTCCCTTCCAAATCGTCCCCCACCATCCCCACGCTGCGGTCGCGCCAACCTGAGGCCCGCTCTCACCAGTCCAAGCCGCAGTCGCCCGAAGCATGCGGACCGTGCAGGCTAGACGTGCTGCCGTGGCTCGCCCGTGCAACGCTGGACGTGATCGGGGAGGCCGGGTTCGGGTACCCGTTCCACTCGCTCGAGGCCGCGGCCGAGCGGCGGGACGAGGAGAGCGAGCTGGCTCGCGCGTTCGGCGTGATCTTCAGCACCGCGCGGAAGTTTAGGGTCATGACCATCCTCCAGGTGTGGTTCCCCGTCTTGCGGAGATTTGTGCGTGTTATTTTTTTTTCTTCAGGAGCCCTAGCTTTTGTGTGCTGATCTCTTTATTATAAATACAGAAGACGGAGAATGCGGCGATGCAACAGGCCCAGGCTACGATGCGTAAGATCGGGATGGAGCTCATCGAGCGGCGTGCGTCTGTCGCTCCGGAGGCGGAGAAGACGACGGAGAAGACGACCGCTATTGAGGGCGACAAGACCGTTTTTGATCGGGACCTCCTCAGCGTTCTTGGTCAGTGCCTTGTTTTGAGGTATAGAGTTGACCGGGTCGGCTGACGTGAACCATTTGTTTTGTTTATTTTTGCTTAGTGCGCTCCAACGTCTCGGAGGTCCAAGGCCAACGCATGTCATTAAATGAGTTGCTGTGCCAGATCTCGACGTTCCTGGCCGCTGGGCACGAAACCAGCTCTTCCGCGCTTACATGGACGCTCTACGCCCTGGCGCGTTGTCCGTCCGCACAGGCGAAGCTCCGCGAGGAGCTTCGCGCCGTCCCCATCCCCACTCTATCGTCAACCCCACCCTCAGGCGCACCCTCACATTCATCATCACCTGACTGTCCCTCTTCCTGCCCGTCATCTCCATCCGCTATCGCCACCTCACCATCTATCCCGACATTATCTCTACATCCTACCTCCGCGGCACAAGAGGTGGAAATGGCCGCGCTCTTCGACCGCATAAAGCACCTCCCCTACCTAGACTCGGTCGTGCGCGAGTCCCTGCGGCTGTATGCGCCGATCACGACCACGATGCGCGTCGCCACTGCAGACGACGTGATCCCCGTCGCCGCACCCTTCGTCGACAGGCGCGGACGGACCTGTACCGAGATCCGCGTCCGCAAGGGCGACATCATCAGCGTGCCCATCCAGGCGATGAACAAGGGTCGCGACACGTGGGGAGAGGACGCAGACGTTTTCCGCCCGGAGAGGTGGGAGGAGGTTAGGCGGCGGGAAGAGGCGGATGAGAAGGGGGAGAAGGAGACGGAGGGGAGAGGGAAGCACGTGCAAGGATTGTGGGGGAATATGCTGACGTTTGGCGGGGGCAACCCCGTGAACGGGAACCGGTCGTGCATCGGGTACCGGTTCGCGTTGAGCGAGTGAGTGTGCCACGCTGCCTTATTCGTTTGCGCTTCCGGAGGGGGGGACTTTTGCTAATGACGTTACAGGATTAAAATATTCCTCTTCGTCCTGCTCCGCGACATTGAGTTCTCGAACGACCCCGCGGTCGAGATCGAGAAGAAGGTCAAGTAAGTCCTTCCTTTCTTCCCATTTTTTTTTTCCATTTAGACCTCGAGGCTCATTCGCCTTGTTCGCAGCGTCGTGACCCGGCCGTGCGTTAAGTCAGAGCCCCATCGCGGGAATCAGATGCCACTCTACATCCGCCGCGTCCTCTCCTCCTCCCACGACACCCTTTCGAATTCCACTTCCCAGACACCTAGATCTTTCGATTCACAGATATGAGCCACACCACCTTCACCCACACCCACACTCACTCATTCATCCTATATCTATATCTCGTCTTCATTCGCATTGCATCGCATTGATACTACCATCGCATCCGCATCGCATCGCATCGTCATCGCATCTTACCGACCTACAGCTGCCTACTGTGTACTTTTGTATACTACCCACACACTCTGCTTACATTTACCGTAACTGTAATGTATCAGATATTTGCCCAGTGTCGTACTACTTCCGTGTTCCGAGTTTGACGTCCACGGTTCACGGTGAGGACCTCGTAAGCCTTCAGTCTTCCACTGCACTTGGTTGAGAACCAGGTTTCTGGTTTTATGCGTGGTCGCAGTCGGTGGACGTCACTCTCTGATCAAGGGGGAGCCACCAGCACTGCCACGGTATGCGCAGGAGAAAGTTTTGAGTTTGTTCGCTCGGCGGATCCGCTGTGCCATCTGCTCACTCACCGCCTTCTCTATGTATTGCTGGCACGATGGCCCACTATGCTGAACAGTACGTCCGTGCGCGCATCGCGGCCCTCGACGACCAATCGCCAGCCGTTTATGAAGGGCGTAGGGCGGCTCGACCTCACCCCCCGAAAGCTCAGGCGCTCCTCGCGGGGGACGCCCCCACCGACTCGGACGGGTCTGAGGCGCGTGGGCTTGTCGCAGCTCGCGCGCGCCGGCTGAGTACGAACGCCGCGTTCCTCGCGCGCCTCTGGGCGCGAGACGTTAAGGACGAGGCGTTCTTTGGCATCGTGTACACGAGTACCAAGGACTCAAGCCTCTCACCCTCTCTTCGACGCGCGAACCGACAGCTGCTCAAGGGACGGTGTACGAACCCCAGGAGCCGGAGATCGACTCGGAGGTCGCGGTGACGTGGCTAAGGATCGCAGGCGCGAAGATGTACGCGTGCAGGGAGATTATGGGTCCGAAAGGGAACCCGGATTGGGAGAAGAAGAGAGGGTGTCTAGGGGAGGAGCGGCGGAATCTGGGACGGCGTGGATGGGTACCATCCGGATCGATGGAAGCATTGGAAGGGAATATTGCAGGAGGTCGCGAAGGGCAGCTGGAGGAGCAACGTCATCGAGACGGCTCAGGTGAGCGCCAGGGGTACAGTGATATGGCCAAGGTTATGAATGACTTTGACATAGGCTGCCTTGGATGTTATGGAGAAGGTCGAGCACGAAACACACTCCCAGTGACACCGCATCTATATCGTAAGACCGTGGAACGAAGAGGCGCTGGAAGTACTAAGGCTATTGTACATGAGAACAACACCAAATTATTCCAAGGCTTGGGTCTTCGAATAGTGGGCTCGCCAGATGAAGCGTCGTCTCCCGAAAAATTCAGGAGGGGGCTGACAACCAAGCCTTCATACTCGACGCCCAAATGTGATATATGGACGATTAGGGAGAGATTAGGCATATATTTCACCGCATACACGTCGTTGTGCTAATGACAGCTTCCAGTGTTCCCCTCTGACCTATAACTCGAGATGAAAAAGCCAGGCTTGGCCCTGCAAGTTCGGCAACGTGTGCGACCGCACAGCGCTTTCGATCTTCTGCCAGTCGGTATTCAGCATGGGCCTGTATGTCGACCTGAAGTGCATGCGTAGGTGCATAGATCTCAGGCATTGGAACCTGTCGCGGGTGATCGCCTCATCCAAGGCCTCCAGGCCCAGTAGCTGCTTCTTCTGAAGTAGCTGGAGCGTCGCCTGCGCATGGGGGAGGCCATGCAGCCGGATCGTGATCTCGCGCACGGTTTTCGATACTTGGGAGAGCATCCCGATGACGGTGAGGCTTCGCACCCGGACGTCCCTGTTACCCCTAAGATGCGGTACATCCTCGTCCCGCTGAGGCACGTCTTCGTCCTCTTTGCCCTTGCCCTTGTCCTTGATCTTGTCCTTGTCTTTGAGCTGGGGCTTGGGCTGTGGAATGTCCGCCTCTCCTGAGTCGGGACGGAAGTGGACGTGCACCTCAATAGAGGTGAGCTTAGAACACGAAGCGAGCTTGAGTTTCTCCCAATGCCCTAGTGCGAGACGAATGCGAATCAGTATGAGCGCTGGATGATGTTGGACATTGAGCCGCGAGCGCCGCCACATCGTGGCAGCCCCATTCTGAACTCTACACGCACCATCGAGGGAATCCTCCCAATCCGCGCGTAGTTCCCGCGGAGCCTCAGCACGGACATCCAAGGTCTTCAGCCCGTCCCCCGCGTGGGCGATGAGCTCGCCGGCCGCGGCGACCTCCTCGGCGGAGCTGCATCCCACCTCGAGTGCCTCCAGAAGCCCAGGCTTGGTGCTCGCCCTGAAAGCGCTGACAAGCTTGAGAGTGCTGCCGAGCTCATCCGAGTCTCGCGCACGGTGCTCCCGCATCGAGATGGATCGAATCCGCACAGCACGGCGGTGGAGGACCGCGGGGTCCAGCGGTGGCGACGTGGCGAACTTGCTCGCGGCGTTCCGGATGCGAAGCTCCCAGATGGAGGGGAAGAGGGAAAAAATGCGGAACAGGCCCGAAACGGAGGAGTCGCACTCGTCCTTCTGCCAGTCTCCGAACTGGACGTGGCAAGACTTGAGGCGGCGCGGGAGGACGGTGTGAGGACTCGGAGCCGAGGGAGAGGCCGGCGCGGGAGGCAGGTAGATGAAAAACCATAGCTCCAGATGCTCGACTTTGGGAAGCAGCTGCAGGATGCGGGCGAGCGTGGCATCGTCGAGTGGCGTAGTGGCAGAGTACCGGTATCGGCCGATTTCGCGAATCTCGCCTTGGAGCTTGAGTCTCGTAATCCTCTCGCAGATCTTCGGGTTCGCCTGCAAGAAGGATAGGACATGTTCGAACGACGTTAAACCGTGGAGAAATAGGTCTTCGCGGAAGTGGCGCGTGAGAGCGAGGGGGCGAATGCAGCGGCACGCTAGGGTGCACGCTAATATCGTGCTGGGCAAGAGGATGTCATCTGGAAGGTTGGAGACGATGATACACAACAGCTCCACAGGAAGATCGCACAGAGTGCGATACTTTCTGGGGCCCGCAATGACCAGCGATGGCGGCGGGAGAAGGTGGTGGTGGTCGGAGGTCAACATGACTGATGGCGTCTGAAGTTGACTCGCGAGTGGCGAGTGAAACTGCCAAGTCACGGTAGAACCTTGCAAGTTAGGAAGGCCGCTATGTCGACATGTGGATAGTCTTTCAATTCCCTGTTGATGCTACATAGTGAGCAGGTAATTGCGAGCAACCGTTCACAAACCAAAAGGATCAATGATAAAACATCGGGGTGACTCGCACTCGGACTTTAGTCAAGGACACGAAAGATGCGCAGCATCCTCTGCCGCGCGGAAATCGACTAGTCAGGTTCAGGTGAGACATCCTGACCTACGAAAGAGTAGAAAGACAACACGTACGTATCACAATGCAGTCTTGCGCATGTACACCTAAACAAGCCGTTCAAGTTTGCGGGTATGGCAGCCCGCGCCAAAGCTTTTCTTAATGTGATAAAACAGACTCTAGGTTGTGCCAGTCGCGAAAAGGCTGGTGCACATCTTCTAATTCTTTGTCGTACACGCTGCTTCGAGGTTTCCTGCGTCACAATGGTTGAGGCTGAAATGGTTGAGGCTGGAACCGTTGGAGCGTCGTTGGACAAGGTACCGCCAGTGAGGTCAACAAATTTGGCATTCCCACGATTATAAGTTGATAAATAGTTTGATCTAATCTCGACTAATCTCTTCCAAGCTGGGCGCTCCGAGAGCCTAGATAGCTGGCGCCAGCACTCAGGTATGTGCGTGCATCGTAACCACCATGACAAAATGTAAGTACACCGTCGGCGCGTTTCCTCTTGTTTCTTGCTCAAAGTAACATCTGATTTCAATGTTAAATATCCAGGATTAAAACTTCTTACCAGCGCGCAGGCGTACACTCTCCATTCTGCCTGGCCATCTGGATAGGCGCGCGCGCCGGCTGTCCAGTTACGTTTGGCAAGTTGGGTTTTTTTTTTCGCTACTCGGGCTGAGGCCGGTTGCTTTGGGCCTTGGCGTTTGGTAACAACTTGGACGCACATTCGTCAGCTCTCTACCAAGCTGATTATCTTGATGGCAGATATCGCGATTTCTGGCCTCTTTGTCGCCGTGTCGGATCATAGACGCAGTTGGTCTGGACTGTCCCGTGAATGTCGCGACGCGCATAATCTGGTAGTCCAGATGCAGAAGGGCAGTCAGCTCCTACACAATTGGTACGGCGTCCGCGCTTTCAAGGATCGGGGTCTTGGATATCCCAAGTGCTTCTTCTCCGTCCCAAGACCCAGGTTTCTCGTGCAGAGTGCTGATAGTCGGAGAATGCTGTTTATGGCCCATATCCGACCACTCCTCTCAAGAAGCCTTGACTAATGATGGGCAGGCGAGCCAGTTTTAAGGGTGGTTATCTCGGCGATATCCCTCCCTTCTGGTCCCCCCGTGGGACTGAACTTCGATGGTATGTGGGATATCTTTGTGTACAGCTGCCAAATCCGTCTGTGACTATCCATTGCCGTTCTCTGACGTGGCTTTACAGGCAGCATCGACCTTGAAACTTGTCTCGTTGAACCAGACTACAAGAGATGAGGTGGTTATCCGACCGCTCCTCTTTGTCTATCCGTGACACGTACTTCGTTACGCTTGGGCTGGACATGGGTGGTACGTGGGATATCCGTCCGCAAGGCACTTGTAGTACGAGGTTCTTGACTATGCATCGCAGGGCAGCTATCCAGTCTCAATGGTTTGTATTTATGGCTAGCCCCCACTGTCGTGCTCTCCATTCTGTGCTCTCGTCCTGGAAACATACAGCAAACCCATGGACTCCATTCACCCCACCATCCCTTCAAGTTCCGTCAGCAACTACTCGGAGATCGCGCAAGGCGTCCCTCTGGAGGAACGCCTTCACATTCCCGACAATGAACCTGTTCCTCTGGTTGACCATGTGAGTCTATATGAACACCCATCGCACCTCGAAAGCTGACATCCTGTTGTATGGTAGTTGGTGGAGGTCCCTCAGACACTGTACGACAAGGGTCTCAAGAAGGATGAAGTGCCTACTGAGAGCATCCCCTACGGACTCAACGGGTTCACGGTGGCCACCGTCCTCACGGGTGACCTCGGTGAGGTCTCCGATGCCCACGAGGCTCTACCCACGCTTGAAGGCCGGTCTTGGCCGGAGAAGATAACGTTCTACACTGAGGTATGTGCTTCATGTACGCCGGCAGTCGCTGGTCAGTGGTTCCCGATCTTATTATCGTTCTGTTCAATAGTTCTGCCACGCTGCCTACAACACGCCTGTTCACACAAAGCAACGACGTGTACCCCAAAAGCGAGGAGAATTCGCCACCCTTGCCGCGGAGGAGGTTGAAAAAATGCTCGTGAGTAATCCTGTTTGTGATCGAAAGTGTCACGGTTTGCTCATGCGTTGCCGTAGGCCGAACTACCCCAGTTCCCGTACGCCCTTGACCAGATCAAGGTTGTCGGCATTGACGTTCGGTCAAGGGGGACTGTGCAAGCGCGACTCTTCGTCGCGGCTGAGGTTTCGGAAGCTCAGTCCCAGTAAGTACACTACGTTGTCGATGATCTTTCGCTAGCTCTGATGTTGAACGGTCTTTAGAACCTAAGCCATGGTGTGAGGGCAGCTATCACATCGCGCTCGTGAAGGTTTTCCTTTGTTGTACACCCATCCCTGCTGTGTATCATTATGAATATCCGCGACTGCTTAATACTCTTGTGTTTTTGTTCCGCTCAATTTGGACTGTTATGCTTGCTGTTCGCTACGCTAGTACTCAGGTTTTCTTTCGCTTACCCTTATTCCACATATAACTAATTGCATCCCTTCCGCAATTTACCATCCCACAGTGGAACTCCTAGTGATGTGTCGTGCCAAAAAGTGGTCCGTGTTCGAGGATTTTTGTGGTGGGGTTGCGGATCATCCTTCCCATGACTTGTCTCATTTGCCATTTACTATCCTCGGAGATCCAACCTTTGTGAACAGCCAGAGGTTCCCCCCGAAAGCCTTGAGGCCATAAAATTACAGTAAAATGGTATGAATGTGAGGAATAAATGAGACGGGAGGCGATATGGTAACACCAGGGTGACCGAGGCGGCGAGGCTCATCCGTTGGGATCCTGTGAGCGCTTGTTGGCGATCTGTCCAAATACTGCCACCTATGCGTGGGCGCTAACTACGCTCTTGCGGCCCCTGGGCCTGACGTGGTCCATCCCAACTTCCTGCTTTTTGTGACGCTCACTGGACGCAAACACTACGACCAGCTTGGTATCGTTTTACAACGCTATCTAGCTCTCTTACAAGTGCTATGGTCTCCGCGCGACTAAATGAGGATGTGCTTACTATCATAGGGGGCCTGCGAGTTTCTTACTGATGCTTCGAATTCGGACATCTCCTTCGCACTCGTCTGCTCCTCCCTCCGCCCTGTCGCCACCAAACGACTGCTTTCTATTCGCCCAGTACATCTCACAGGCCGAGAATCTACTCTCAGATTACATTCCTTCCTTTTCACGGACGCACACGCTCGCATACCCCTGGCCCACATCCAAGCACCCGACCCAGTCACCTAGCGACACCCTCGCAAAGACGCGAACCAACGTGTAGCTGCTTCCTTCGACGACTGTTCAACCTTGCACGGACCCATTGACGACCCCTGTGTTGTCGGCACCATTGCTACCATCCCAAGTCTCCGCTCGCTCTCCGTCTACCGCTCGATAATGGACTCCCTCATCCTCATCCGTGAAGTTCGTGCACCTTTACGAATGCTCGAAATCCATTGCCGCAACCTACCAGACGACTACCGGTACCCCCCCCCCCTCTAAGCCCCGAACTTCGGTCGCGGACACACGACAGACGATAAAGAGCTGGAAAAAGACGGGCCATACGCCGCCATTCATCGAGATACACCGCGATCCTAGCACGTCTACAGCCAAGCGCACGAAAACAGCAGAAACATTGCATGTACAATAATACCACGTCGTACCGTATACCATATTAAGACGCCCGAGCGAGTCCTGAGGCCTGATTCCGGAAGATCGAAACGGTGCCCAGACCATTTAAGCCATCTCGACGTCCCCGTCGTCATTCGCCGGCGCGGCAGCTGCCGCTGCTGCCGTCGTCGTCGCCGCGGGCGTGGCGGTGATCTCGTCCTGCATGAACAGGTCGAGCTCCTTGTCGAGCTCCTCCGCCGTCTTCGGCTTCTCGCGCTCCTTCCGCGCGGGCGCACGACCCCCAGCGGCGCCCCCACGCGGCTTCGTGCGTACCGGGCCAACGCCGCCTTGTCTGCGGGAATAGGGGTACCCTCAATCAGAATGGGGGAATGGAAAGGCACGGATACATGGACGCGACGTACGAGGGCGCCGCTGTCTTCGACTTGGCCTCCGTCGTCGTTGTCTTGCTGAGGCGGTCGAGGAGGGGCGGCTTCTCGATGCGGTTGATGAGCGACGGTGGCGCGGTCGCTGTTCGGCGCGGGTTCCTCCCCGGGGGCGGCGCGGTGTCGTACGCTATCGACATTGGCTGGTCTGCGCGCATACACGATGTGTCAGCAGCTGACCGGCGAGGAGACCCAAGGAAAGAATGGGAAGGGTGTTACTTTTGGCGAGGATCCCATCGAACTGCTTCTTCGCCCTCGTCGCCTCCGCGGGGGTCTCGAAGGTGACGATGGCGACGCCTGAGGAGCGGCCGCTGCGGTCGTACTGTGGGCGCCACGCAGTTGAGTCGAGTTGTAAGTTGCAAGACAGTAGCCGGCGAGGGGGGCGAGCCATGCCATATGGGAGCGAAAGAAGGTCGGATCGGTGTCTCGTTTCTCAGGTGGACTCGGTGCATGCGGAGCTTCGTACCCTGATCTGTGGCTCACGGACTAGCGTGCCAATCTGCCCGAATATTTGCTGCAGGAGAGGCGCGGGTCAGCATGAGCGCGGAATGCGGGTTTGGGGCGAGAGGTATGGTAGGATTTGGGTGAATGGTCGCAAGCTCGTGCTCGCACCATATCGCAGAGGGAGTGGGAAGACGTACACTCAAGTCTTTGGGAGTCACTTCGTAATGCAAGTTCGAGACGACTATCCTCGTGTTTGTGATGCCATTTGAGGCCTTTGCGGATGCAGTGTTCTGCACTGCGCGCGGTACTCCGGGAGCCCTGTCATGGAGCCATTGTCCGTCAACACCTTGAGAGCGGCCGGCGGGAGCAGGGCGCTGTTGGGATTGAAAGAAAATGGAGACTCGTCAGGGCACTGGGCGACGCGCTTTCGGGAGACAGAGACGTACGCTGTAGGGTTTCCTAGCCCGGTTGATACTTGCAGGAGCCATTTTTCGCGTATTCAGAGGAGACTGAGAAGAGCAGTGAGGGAGGGGAGGATGGAGACGGGACGGACGGTGGTGGTGGCGGAGAGAGTTGGCGGCGAGGGACGACCGTGCACAGCTGGGTCCCTAAGCGCGCAATTTTAAGCGGCGACTGCACCAGTGTCTGCTTTTGGAAGGTGAGTAAGTTCGAGACGGTCTGTCAGCAGTAACGCGGGTCTTGACTATCATTAGTTATCACTGGTGGCTCAAGGTAAACGACTAGTACATATGGTCGTTGTATCCCTATTCGACGATCTCAACTACGGTATCCGCGACAATTAAACCCTCCACTCGAATCCGTAGAAGTAGAGTGATACGTAACAGGCTTCCTACTGTATATCTCCAGGGATAGCCTTGGGATAGCCAATTTCAAGAATATTTATGGGCCGCCGATCGGAACGCGAAGAGGCCCATTCACAACCAGACGATTCCGATTCGACCACAAAAATCGACGGGGGATCGTCTGCAGACACACAACGTGGTCTAGCTACGATTATTGTTGCGGCATTGATACTCACTGCAAACATAGTCCCCCGGTCTTTCCTACGGAAAGATTCAATCTCTTCAAAATCTACCGTTCTTCCATTTAGACGCCGGACGCCACAAATTTTGATCATTCACGCGGGTTATCGGACATCGACAGACATCGACTGAGGCCACCGTGCGGACTGATTGACGGTCGATGCGGAGATTGGGGCCGCGTACCTGGTCGGGGTAAAACGGGGAACCCCCAAGGCCTCATACTTAGATGCTTGACGGACCCCAGGATTGAGGGAGTAGCCATTGTGCGCCCGGAAAGTGATTGTGAGAGCGGAGACGACAAGGCTCGAAAAGCAATCAGTACTAGTGATCGTATGGCATGGAAAGGAATTCAACGCGTTGCGCCAAGAAGCGCGCGTGATCGCGACGCGCGACTGGGACGCGTCGGGCGCGCGCCTAAGTAGTCTGGGAGCGCCTCGAGGCGGCGGAGTCCGAACTGGATTGAGCAAAAGCGAGGGATGTTCATCTTGAGCTTGTTTCCCAACGTCGACCTCGACTTGCCCGAGACACCCGCCCCGCCCAGGCCTTGCCCTCTTCACCCTCGTCCCCGTCACCGCCCTCCTGCGTCGCCCTCCTCCTCACCTATACCCCCTTTTCATCTCACACTGTACACTTCGTCGGTCGACGCGAGACGGTCCAACCACCTCTCCATATTACCCTTCCCCACATTACTTCATACCCACCCTATATCCGGAAACGTGACGACATGGCGACCCTCGCCCGCAGCTTCATCGTCTTCAAGGACGAGCCCGAGGAAACATCAGTCCAACTCGTCTCCCGCAAGTCTACCAGCGAAGAGGGCGTGCTCAACGTGCTCGCTTCCCCAACCAAGCCCAGCAATGCCTCTGCGCTCACCGCGCCAGCCGCGACAGGCGCCCTTCTTGTCTTTTGTCCGGACAAGGAGAACATCGACCCTCTGACCGGCAGCCGTGCGCTCTCCGAGCAGAGCCTCGGCAAGAAACGCAAGACCGCACTCATCGTCAAGGCCCAACCACCATCCCCGAGCAAGAAGCCACGCCCCCTCGCAGAGAAGCCCGCCAAGAAGCCCTCTTCGTCCAAGTCCAAGTCTCGCTCTTCGACAGAGAAGAAGGCCAAGCGTTCCACCACGACGTCTTCCAAGCGCACCTCGTCCTCCCGGACTCGCCGTGAACCATCCTCCCGCGTCTCGCGGAAGAGAGCGAGGAGGTCGCAGAGGCTGCTCCCCTCGATCAGACCGCGATCGACGCCAAGTGCAAGGAGCTCACTGTCCTACCTCTGGCCGACATCTCGGAGGCCTACGAACAGGCTACCACCAAGGAGGACGCGCTGGAGAGTGCTGAGAAGGCTGCGGAAGCGAAGGTACAGGACGTTCCCTGATAACATTTGCCTCCAAAGCTCACGTCGCATCCCCAACACAGGCTGCCGTTGACGCGGCTGCTGAGAAGGTCGACCGCCCTGTCACCCCTCCGCCGACGACAGAGAAGGTGGACGCCGCTACGTCGCCCGCCGCCCCCACATCCGCTGCCAGCGTCTTCTCCACCCCCGAGCGGAAACGCATTTACTCCGCGTTCACATTCTCGTCGCCGTCTCCGGCAAGCAAACGCTTCGCCTCCAACCGTGGTTCCAGCGTCGATCGCTTCTCCGACCTTGCATTCTAGTCGCCGGCTGGCATCCTTGCTGTCCTCCAACCATGCTTTCGTCCATGTCGCAATTCGAAGCACGTTCCGCCTTCAACCTACGCGCAACATCTCGCGGTGGGTCCGCTATCTCCCAATACCAACCATGCTATGTCGCGACAACCACCATCACGGACTTCGCACCTCAACACGCCGTGGTCCCTTCTTCCGGAACGCATACTCTCGCAACGGTGCTCGACTTTTCATGTCATCTCTGACGTAAGCGACGTCTAATCTCCAAGTCAATCTACGACTCCTACTGCGCAATCTGTTCCTCTCATGGACATCTGGTCTGACGGACCTCACAAGCCTCCCGACGTGGCAGCACGCTGTATCATTATATGTCCCAGTGCACCTCATCGCATCTCTCTACCACGCACGCATTTCTTTACTCGTCTCATTTCCCATTGCACATAGTTCTTCTCCTCATCGTCCAGCCCCCTGCATTTATCTGCGAGCAAAATCTGTCTGGCGTTAACATCGCGTTTCTTCTTGGTGATATCCCGTTTTACACATTCGGTCGCCTCATCTCATTTTCTATTATGCACCGGCCCGTCCACGTATCCAACGGAACACACTGCATCGTCATCATCACCATCATCATTCCTATGGCTCTCCTGCTTTCCCTCTCCCCGTTAAAAACCGTCTCGTCCCGTCTCGTCTCGGACACGGCTCCTGTGCTGATCCGCATCCACATCGCATTCTACCCACTACCCGCACTTTGGTTGTGTCTCCCCACGCTCACGCTTGCTTTGTCCATACGCATACGCTCGAGTCTCGCATAGCATACGCACTCCGAACTCCGGATCCGAACTCTACCCATAGCCTCTCTGAGCATCGGGACCCTGTCTTCTCTCGTCTGCCGTGGACTGCATGTAAGTAGGTAGAACGTCCTGTATCGCCGTCGCACCTAGCACCTAGTCGAATTGCTGTCGAATGACAATATCATAATATGTACGCGACGTGACTTCCTTGGATGATCGAGAGGCTCGTGTGCGCCGCGCGCCGTCGACGACTTGTTCGCGGTTGAGGTATTTGGTGTATTCTATGATCCGCGTATCTGCGTTACAATCCAGCAGATGGTAGATGATGCCGGGGAAAATCGCGCTGCCGGAAGGGGGGATAACGTGAGTCCCGACTGAGGTTACATATTGCGCAACGCCGCCCTGGACCGGGGCGTGGAATACATATTGATCCACATAAGGAGGCATAAGGTTACAACAGCATGAAAACTGGGACACTCATACGAGACTTGATTGCTCCGTGCAAGGCAGCGTGGTACGAGTGTTAAAGCCTGGAGCCTGGCCGAGGAGTCGATGGATGTGTATGCGCGAGGGTAGGACGTGCTGCGAGACACTGGAGGGCAACAACGCAAGTCACCGACTGCGGATGTTCGGTCGGGGGTTGAAGAGAAGCGACCGCCATGCACTCCCAGATAGTAAGTCACCGGCACCGTCCGACACCTTCGTCGTCCCGTTGAAGGGTCGCGGGCAAGTCTGCCATGGCGATCGCAGCCCCACCGTGACGGCAGCCTGGCAGTGAGTACTGCACCCCGGGGTCCTCCTTCGTCCGCTCGCACCGCATCGCCCGCGCGTGCGGAACAGACGGTGCAGGGATCCATGTGGATGTCCGACGCCATGGACGCGATGAATGCGGGGAGCGTCCCATGCATATGGCAGCAGCCGGCGGTCGGAGACTCGGGGCGTGTCGGAGTCGGAGTCGCGAAGTCCGGCGAGGGCTCTAGAGACGGCGGCGATGGCTGAACGGCGGTGGCTGATCGACCGGCTGCTTGCTGCAGGTCCGGAAGGAAATGGGAGATTAAGACCGTGGTCAGGCTGTAATACAGGACTTAGTGCGAGGGGCCCCGAGTGCGAGAAGGAGGGGGGTGTTGACGTATGGAGGGGTGGTATTGGCGGCAAAGTTCGCCATGGTGGGGACGGAAAGTATCGCCTGGCACAGGAGTACAATGAGCGTATATGATTAACGTTGAACTATCAGTATTGGTGCGCAAATGACCCGGCACCAAACAGGAAGGCTTACATATATGAGACGACATCTTGAACAATGGCTTGCTGCGAGCCCATAGTGGTAATAATTTCTGAGCTCCAGGAGAAGATAGGTGGGGCGACGAGAGTTCCAGGAGGCCCGCCTGCGGTTTTTATGAGAGTGCATAAGGATCCGGATCGTTCGCAACGTTCTTCCCCGACAGATGTAAGGGAAATTAAGAGATAAAAGAAGCGAGAGAGACTCTGCGATACATGGGGTATCAGCGAACGTGGGGCAAGCAGGCATGACGGATGAATTGTCCCGTTGCGTTGACGTTATGTACTTACAGGTAGACGCTACTGTTAACCAATCTATTCTTGGCATCCAACTTCCCTATTTCAGAAGTCAATCGGTTTCCAAGCCCGCAGAACATGACAAGATGCCCTTCGCTTTCCAGACTTGAGTGAGTTTGTCGTCGCCGAGGATTACCACAAGCTGAGCCGTGTGGCGCAGACCCTGTCCAGGACGCGAGATTTGGAAAGGATGCGCACCGGACGAAGCTCCAACCTGCGCTTCACTGTTCACTGGCAGAGAGCTGATTCATGGGATCGTCGCCGACCACAGCGACGGGTGGACTGGACTTCGACATTGTCGAGGGCATGAGGGTAGCAGGGGACCCCCTACATCCACGAACAGAGTGTCAGCGCCACTGCCAAGAAAAGGAACTGTACGCGTACCCCGAAAATCGAAGCTAGCGGTGCATCCTACAGGCAGGGATAGAGGAGCAATGAAACACAAGCGACTCACGAGGACTTCGACATGAGCATTGAGCGGAACTTGTGGAAGCGGTCGGGTGCAGCAAAGGGATGTTTCGCACAGGTCGAAAGGGTTCTGCGCTGGGCAGCGTGCAGCGGGTCGAAGGTGAAGTGATTGTATGAGTATTTTCCAGAGAACGACGAGGCCAATGAAGCATCTGGCAAAAGGAAGGTCGAAAGGACTGGGGGAGGAGGTGGTCTGAAGAAGCGATATATTATTAATGTTATGACGCTTTACAAGGAGGGCTCGCGAGGTCCGGTGTGTGCTGTGAGAGATAAGATGGGGTTAGCGACCTTCAAAATTTTGAATAGCCAGGGATATAGAAGTGATTGATACTTGGCCATTAGTACCCTGACTCCAGCTCACCTTCAATACAACCAAGCACCCTCGTCCCGTTGCCCCATCATGTCCACTACCATTACCACGTCTCCGGGATGCAGTCTCTGGGCATCCTTCTAGCCCGTTCATGCGCGCCACCCCACGATCCTTATCTCCATCTATCGGGTGCACAGCGGACAGTGCCGTGTGGACGTCCGACCCGAGATGGATGCGATGAACGGGGGGCAACGTTGTGCTTGAGAGCTGCCCGCAAAATTCAGCGAAGAAACAGATGTCCGCGCTGACGGCGGCGAGGTCGCTGCGCAGCCCCCTGCAAGCTGTTAGTCCATGAGCAAGTGAGATCAGTGGTCAGACTGTAGTAACAGATGGTTCAGCGCACTGCTGGAAGGGATGACTGTACAAGAAAGAGGTGTTTGGCGCCAGTGCACGTTTGCTGTTGGCCTTGCGGTACAGCGGGCCGGCCCGTCAGCGCGCCCGTCCTCCGCACCGCCATCATAACTTGAACGACGATTGTGTCTTCCAAGTTCGCATCCATGCACCAAGCAATAATGAAGCCGCGGCATCCATCATGCTAAAACCTACGAATAAACTTACGGTCTCGCGCCTGTACTAGCAGCAAGAAACACCAAAGGACCAAGCATGTCCTCCAGTGCAAGATTCATTTCGTCGGCATCTATTCCGATCGATGGGGTCACGAAGAACAAGTCAATGTCACCTCAGCAAATTGGATGGGTTGAAAGGATACTAATGTGGACGCGATGGCCATCGTTTCTGATCCTCCGCCGCGAGTACCAAACGCGCGTAGTGTTGCGGCCAGGGTGATATTAACTTGCCCTGCGAGGTAGTACCAGGATGGCCATCAGTGGGAGCCAGGAGAGGTATAAGTAAGCCGTTTTAAACCCCATCTCCATCCCAACCACTGGAGGCTACTTACTGGGACCGTGACGCGATACCACTATTCATCTAGAAGCCACCACCGTGACTCTCTTCCACAGAATCTTGCACCGTCGCGTCTCCCCCGCGACATGTCATGCTAACGTTGCCAGTCATTGCACGATCAAGGAATGTTTGCATCACCGGGCGCAACAAGGTTTGGTCCCTTCACTTCCACTTTGCTAGCCTTGTAATAGAGTTCTAACCGATTTCTTGCGTCCCCTAGCACCTACTCGGCACCAAGATGGCGAGCTCGAGTTCACCACGCCATATATAGTGAAGACCGGCTGCGTCGAGCCCATCGCCTCGCGCTTTGTGATGAAGAAGCTGCCCACGCGAAGGTTCACTGAGAACATGAGAAGTCGAAGTGCCGGTGATACACCGACTCGGGATCGCGCGAGTGGAGAGGATTATGTGAAGAAGAAGGTGATGGTGTCGGTGGTAATTGCGTGCCAGTAAGTCCAAATGACTTTAGACGGTTTGCGTGGGCGAGGATAGGACTAATCGATGGAGAATCAAGAATAGGCGATTTGGCGCAGTGGCGGGTGCCGTGAAGTCTCAAGGGGGAGGGTGAAGTATGCTGGACGATGCAGGCCCGGGGGATACTCCACAATTTGAAGAATGTACGGATTCAATATCGACTGGGCGTCCCACGGAGGTTCAGCCAACGATGCACGAGGTGACGAGTTTGCGCAGCATACTCACCTCCGCAATCAAACCCTCTCCTGCCCCCCCCCGTTTCATTGTATCTGGTATGCCCATCTCGTGTCTCCCTGTGCCACGCCTTGCTCGCGAGCTCCTCATTCCCCGTTCGCCGCGCGCACGCAGTCCTCATCCCCAGCCATCGAAGGACGGCCCCGGCCCGGGTGCATGATCTTCGGCGATACTGCAAGTGATGATGTCCTAACTACCGCTACAGGGAAACTTGCATACGGTCAAGCGCGTGGGCAGAGTACAGCAGAATGACAATACTCTATCCTTCTACGCCTTTGCCTCAGGCTCAGGATCGATTTCCACACCCCTCCAAACAGACGGATACCACGACGGCCGACCCGTTTCGGGATCCACCCCTCCCGTCATGTTCTCCGAATTCCCAGTCCCAACAGGGAACAAGAAGCCACTCCGCCTGTACACCCTCTCCACACTGGGCTCCCCGACATTGAGATTCACCTCATGCTTGAACCCGCACTGGGGCGGGCCGTCGGGCACCCCATCGCACGCCGCAAGGGGCCGCGTCCAGGAAATACCGCGTGATAGCGCGCACCATCGTCTCCGCGATGCCCTTCCGCCTGTGGTCCGGGACGACGTACACGTTGCGAATGGCGATCGTGCGGGGCGTGACGCGCCCGAGGGCAAGGAGCGCCACTGGAGCTGGAGGGCCGTCGGGCGCGGCGTCCTCCAGACGGGCGAGCCACACGAGGCCCGCGTCGGCGGGGCCCGTGAAGTTGCGGATCGCGTCCTCGATGGAGATGGTGCCGCGCCACGGGGACGTCGAGTCGAACTGCTGGAACAGCGCTGCGACTGTGGGGAGGTCCGCGTGGGCGGCGCGCTCGACGCGGTACGGCGGCGGCACGGCGGGTGGGGGCGGGAGGGACGCGCGGGTCGCGTAGGAGACGCGGCAGCTGAACATCTCGAACTTGCGCGAAAGCATCCGAACGGACACGCCCTGGGCGGCGAGGAGGGCGACCCAGCTGTGGAGGAAGGCCTCGACGGGCTTGAGAGGCCCGATAATCTTGTCGAAGTCGCGCGGGGTGGGGAATATGGCGAGGATGGAGGTGGCGAGGAGTGTCGTTGCGGCGGCGAGGAGGGAGGGATCTGCCTCAAGCTGCTCGTCTGCGGGACAGGGCGTGGACATCATCCATGCGAAGTCCTTCTTGTTTATAAAGAGTGTGATTCTGGTCGTAGAACGAATTTGTGTTGGAATGGGGTGATCAGTAACTTCAAAGGAAGACCAGATGGTTATGATATACTCACAAGAGATCCTCTCCCCGGTAGATTGCGACGATATAATTCGGAATATCGGGCAGCTGGCGGCTTGGCATCCCACTGAGAAGGTCACACAAGGACCCGATCCCGAAGTTCATGAAGCTGTCATCGTAGCCCTTCGTTGCCTCCAGATACGCGCGCGGGTTGTCGAACCGTATGAACGAAGATTAGACATAGTCCCAAGGGAAGTGACGTCGAGCTTGGGGGGGCGTTCAAGTTCAAGTTGATCATGCCGAGCTTGAAGTCCTCCGCCACTAACATAACGCACTAGTACATCGAGTCAGCACCAGGTCAACACTGACTCAGAACATCTAACGCTTGCAAAGTGATGACTCGACTAACCTGGAATATATATGTAAAAATAGTTTAAATTAACGGCTGCAGCACACCTGGGAAGATTGTGGGTAGCTGGGTTTATCCACGCTCATCTGTAGTCTCTGTTGCTGACCTTGATCGGGACGAAAAGATGATGGTATATCTTTTACGCCTGGTGGGCCAAGCACTTACGAGATCATCTCGATATGGATGCCAGAGGTTCAGCCCGTCAGCTTCAGCTCGTCCGCCCCTCCGCAGATCTAGACAGCCCCAGACTCAGGCCCCCATCGTTTGCCTCCACCGCACCTGCTTAGACTCTCCATCAATAACCAGTACTAGAACCAACAAACAAGGAAGCATGTAAATGTGATCGATCCTCCTCGAGACTACTGCAAGGATTGCTCCGCCACTGGCAGAGAACGTGCCATGTACTGGAATAGTAAGCAGTAGCGACGCCATGAAACACGCAGAACGTGTCCGCAGGGTTCCATAGAGTTTCACACACACCATAATTGACAGCCGTGCACAAGGTGCACCGAGTGGGTGGTAATGCGGCGGAAGGCTCACTGCGAGCTGAGAAGAGGATTGTACGAAGGCGCATGTGTTGATGGCGATGGTATATTGTGATTAGTTTGACACGGTTTGCGTTTTCCAACACAGGACCGGTAGATGAGGAATCAGGACGAGGCGAGTCGGGTCATGAAGAGTCGATGGCCGGTAGATTATGTGTGCCGTGTGTCTCAAAGAATGAACCAGGCAATAGGACCTGCATGTTCAATATCGACTGGGCGCCCCGCAGAGTCAAAAGTTAAGCCACCGACGCGTAATCACAATACAACACCATACTCACCTCCACAGTCAAACACTATCCCCCGACCTCTCGTCGTGCCATTGTATCTTGTACGCCCGTCTCGTTCTCATCTCCTGGGCCACACCGTGCTCATGGGCTCTCCCTTCGCCCTGAGTAAGCACACCGTCCGCGTCTGGGAATATGAGATTCGCGAGGCGCAGTCCCGTGGTCCGACCGGGTGTCAACCTGCGACACTATCGACGCGATGAACGCGAGGATGGCCCCACAACTGCGCTTCCGGGGCACCCCTCCCCCCAAGGTATTGCAGGGTGCCGAGAGGATGGCAGAGGGGCTGCTGAAGAGTGCGCTTTACGCACGCCGGTCGGAGATATTCCGCACTGTAGCGTGCACTGCAGAGGAGGCGACATGTCGTAGAAGAGTCAATGGCGGAATATTCTTACTGAACAGCCTATTCAGGCAAGCACGAGCGATGAAAAGTTCCGGAAAGGATACTGCCTCAATGTAGTACGCCCACAGGGAAGGAAGTTGAGCAACTTGAAGTGCGACTGATGAAGCCGCGGCACGGCAGACTGTACGTACTCACCACATAGACACGCCGGCGACCAGACATTGCGTTCGAGCCCTGTGCAGAGATGCTGCCACCAACGTTGGCCATAGGCTATCGTTCATTGTGCGAAGCTTGGAAGTTGACCGTTGAACCCCTGCGGTTCCCCTCCGGGAGTGTGACGATCTATGAAGCGCGATCGTTTACCGTCCCGCAGCGACGCCGAGGACCCGGAAGAAGACTGTCCCAGAACGCACAGGATATGGCATTGGGTACTGTGAAGTTGAGTTTTTTAAATCTTCAGGATCGATAAAGCTAGCACCAGTACCGGTGTTAGTAATGGACGAGGACGGCACTGCGGACCACCGTGACATACCAATATCCTCCGCTCAGAAATCGAGGCGGGCGATGGCCATGCGCAGTACCGACAAGATAGAGGAGTGGATGATCAAACATGAGTTAGGGCCGGAAGCATGGTGTATGAGCGGACTGAAAGGCAGTGGCGTGCCACTGGCGCACTGCAGTCTGCGAAGGCTTCCGATGGTGTCGACCTGAGTGGGCGTCAGTGCCAGCGGTTTGCGAGCCCACCTGAAAATGGTAACGGCGTTTGCCGTGGGCGCCCGGCCTGCATCAGCCGAGACGGCTTCTTCAGCTTGCACTGCCAGTGGCAATTGAACTTGAACTTGCCGTCAGACCCCCATAGTACAGTAGGTTCTACCATGCAGTTGTCTGCAATCATGAACGACTTGCCTCTGCTACGTTCGACTCAGGTTTGGTCTATGGTAAGACTCGCCGTCGCTAGCCTGCACTAGCAGCAAGTTTATCGCACAACTAGACCAAGCAAAAACATTCAAAGCCGGACTCGTTTCGTTGCGTCGGTCGCGATTTCTCGGGCGACGAAGATTGGTACCTAGGATCATCCAAGTTGTAAGGCGAAACGGATAGTCACATGTGTGCCACGGTAGTCCGAGTCATCTACTACTAAGTAGCTATAGCTATACTAGGTGGACTCGGAGACAACGTAGTGGAAAAAGATTAAAACACGGGCGACGTGTATGCAACTCCGTCCCTCTCTCAGACTAGCGTCTCCTAATCATGACTTCATTTCCCTAGAGAATCTAGTAGTATCACCCAGGCCAGACGCAGTACCTGCGACACGAGACCAGGACTAAGGACTCAGGGCTGCGGCGTGCTCGTCGTAATTCTGTTCGACAGACATTCCGTCCCCCACGATGTCATGTTGATGCCCGCTAGTCATTACAACCAGGATTGCTACAAGGACTTCAGTGTCTACACCGTGCACCATTACACGCCACAAAATTTCGTTCCTCTACTCTAAACTTGATAACCTCTAATGAATGCCTGACCAGTCTCCTAGACTTCCGTTCCCCCCGCTACCTAATAGGACGACGAACTCGAGTTCGCGAGACTATATATAGTGAAGACGATGCCCGTCGAGCCCACTGTCTTGCGACTGATAATGAGGAAGTTACTGTTCATCCACGAGTACGTCGGCGAGTCCGTCTCAGCATGCCTACAAATGGATGGTGTCAGCACGGTAAGTTCAATCCGTTATCCGAACTTGCACCCGCATGCGCGCGCTTGGCACGGTTGGCGTTGTGCTGACTTACACATATTGCATCTCAGCCGCGTACAGGTCCCTGTTTCCAAATCATCATTATTCAGCGTTCCGACATCGGGACCGTGGGTCCGAGTTGTGGCAGGAGTCGACTCACCCGAGCCCGGTGATCGACAAGGACGCGAGGTGCCCGTCGACGTCCCAGGTGAGCGGGAGGACACCCTGGGCATAGAACACCCCATTACTGCCCTGGATCCCGACGTCCGTAAACGGGAGGATAGTCCCGACTTTCTTGCCTGTCTTGGCGTCCGTCAGGTTTCCGCTGGACGGTGAGCATCAACGTCAGTGATTGCGTGGTACGAGTCGGTTATTGGGGCAGCCCTCACCCAGTGCTGACGCCATGGAGGCGGACGCCGAATGGGCCTGTGGTGTTGAGGGTAGCGACAGGATCTATGGTAATTTGGGCTACGAAGAGAGGTTCGAATTGGGGCGTAGGGAGAGAGCTGCTCTGCGGAGACACCGTGGCAGCGGCCGCGGCCGCGGCAAAAATGGCGATGAGGGACGGGAGGAATGAGGAGATGCGCATGTTGTTCTGGCAGTTGGCGTTGGGTGAACGATGCACCAGTGGCTACAGGACTTCGGCCTCTCACTGAGGGGTTTTATACATCCTGGGCTGTCTGTTGAGGCGTTAGTTTGGAACCCTCGATTTGTGCAATAGTACGAGAACCATACCTGTAGCGCGATAATTGTGCTGAGGCGCAGTACCATCATCGTCCATGAGGACAAGGATCGTCAGCACGCGGACCTCATGACGGGGCTGAGGCCCACCTACATTGGTATTTACGTCACCCCTCGCTCTGAGAGCGCGATTCCGCCCTCCCGGCGCCCTTCTCGGAAGGGGATATGCGCTCTACAGGTGAAGTGTGCGACGCCGTTCGCTAGGCGCAATGAGGAGCACCTTGCACCGAGTAAGTGGTCATGCGCAAGGTTCACTGCGAGCTGAGGAGGCAAAGGGAGCACATCAGTTCAGGAATATACGGATCGAGAGGATTCTGTTAAGGCGAGCGTGGCACATTGCGATCGACTTGAGACGGTTTGCGTGGGCTAACACAGGACCTGTCGATGGGGAATCAGGAATAGGCGACTCAGGGCATGAAGAGTTGACTCATGACGGGTAGTGTATGTGTGTCGTGTGTCTCAGAGAATGAACCGGACGATGCAGGGGATGCACCGCACCGTCACTGCGAGTCCAAATTCGACTGGGCGCCCCGCAGACTCGGAATCAGCCAGCTACGCGTAGTGACAAGACGACGTAGCGTACTCCCCTCCGTACTCAAACCCTCGCCTTCACCCTCTCGTCGTGCCATCGTATCCTGTACGTCCGTCTCGTTCGCACCTCCCTTCGCCGTGAGTAAGCACGCCGTCCGCGTCTGGGAATATCAGATCCGCGAAGCGCAGCCCCGGGGTGTGACCGGGTGTCAACCTGCGACACCATCGACGCGATGAATGGGGGGAGGGGCCACGTACCACTGGCAATACCTCCACTAGTACACTCCACTCGGAAATTGAAGTGGGCATAATGACTCGGCCATGGCCGTACCAGGGATTTAATATTGAGGGGTGATCAAGCATGAATTACAGGAAGCATGGTATGAGAAGATTCAAACATTGTGGCGCAAGGCTGCGCGAGTTGATGTTGTCGGTTGGGCGTTAATGATCATGCGAAGGGTGCCGTTTTCGCTGAAAATGGTATGTTTAACAATGTTTGTCGTGGGCGTTCCCGCTGGGCGGGCCGGGTCTCGGCCCGGTGACCCGTCGTGTACCCGCGGCTTGGCTCCTCGTTTTGCCTCCACCGCAGAGTCTACCACGTTCAACTCAGGTTTGTTCTATAGTAAGACTCGCCGTCTCTATCCTGCACTATCAGCAAGTTTGTAACACACCCAGACCAAGCTAAAACATTCAAAGTCCATTACTGGCCACTGGCATGGGATTCCATCCCCCTCCATGACTCGGACTCGTTTCGTTGGTGTACAGTACGACTACTCCAATCGACCGTCGTCCACATGCCTCTCCCCGCACCCCCTCCGAGCCTCGGTCGCGACTGCTTGGGTCACGAAGATTGGTATCGTTCAAGTTGTAAGGCGAAAGGGAGCGGTGTGCCACAGAAGTCATCGAGGTGGACACAAGGTGATGATAAACATGGACAATGAGACGTGTAAGCAATCCGTTCTCGATTCTACTTCCACCCCATCGATCTTAGACTAGCGTCTCCTCGTTTTCTTCCTCTAGAGAATTTACCCGGCCCAGATACAGTGTAATGGAACGGGTTTCGACCGCGGCAATGCACCTGCGACACGATACCAGGATTCAGGAGCTGCGGTGTGCTCACCATAATTCTCTTCCACAGAAAATTTTCCGCCCCGCGCAATGTCATGCTGATGCTTGAGAATGTCTGCAGCGTGCACCACTACACGCCACAAAATTTCGTTCCTCCACTTTACACTTGATAACCTCTAACGAATGCCTGACCTGTCTCCTAGACTTCCGTCCCCCCCGCTACCTAATAGGACGACGAACTCGAGTTCGAGAGGCCAAAAATAGTGAAGACGATGCCCGTCGAGCCCACCGTGTTGCGACTAATGATGAAGAAGTTGCTGTTCATCCACGAGTACGTCGGCGAGTCTGTCTCGGCGTGCCTATAAATGCATGGCGTCAGCCTCGCGATAAGTTCAATCAGAACTTGAATCCGCATGTGCGCCGCTCATGGTTGGCGTCGTGCGGACTTACAGGAATTGCATCTCAGCACCGTACAGGGCCCTGTTTCCAAATAGATATACATAATTCAGCATTCCGACTTCGACGGAGTGCGTCGGAGCTGCAGGACTCACCCGAGTCCGTTGGCCGAAAAGGACGCGAGGTGCCCGTCGACATCCCAGGTGACCGGGACGACACCCTGGGCATAGAACAGCCCATTGGTGCTCAGGATCCCGACGTCCGTAAACGGGAGGATAGTCCCGACTTTCTTGCCTGTCTTGGCGTCCGTCAGGTTTCCGCTGGACGGTGAGCATCAACGTCAGTGATTGCGTGGTACGAGTCGGTTATTGGGGCAGCCCTCACCCAGTGCTGACGCCATGGAGGCGGACGCCGAATGGGCCTGTGGTGTTGAGGGTAGCGACAGGATCTATGGTAATTTGGGCTACGAAGAGAGGTTCGAACTGGGGCGTAGGGAGAGGGCTGCTCTGCGGAGACACCGTGGCAGCGGCCGCGGCCGCGGCAAAAATGGCGATGAGGGACGGGAGGAATGAGGGGATGCGCATGTTGTCCTGGCAGTTGGCGTTGGGTGAACGATGTACCAGTGGCTACAGGACTTCGGCCTCTCACTAGGAGTTTTTATACATCCCAGGCCGTCTGTTGAGACGTTAGTTTGGAACCCTCAATTCGCGCAATAGTACGAGAACCATACCCGTAGCGCGATAATTGGGTTGGAGCGCAGTACCGTCATCGTCTATGAGGACAGGAGTCGCCAGCCCGCGGACCTCATGAGGGGACCAACGCCAACTAACTCTGATATTTAAGTTACCTCTCACCTCGAAAGCGCGATTCCGCTCTCCTGACTTTCTTCTCAGAAGGGGATATGCGCTCGATGGTGTGGACCGTGCGCGGTTCACCAGGTGGAATGCGAGCACCTTTCCTACTCTCCGTCTTCTGGGGAGCCAAGGAAAGTCTGTGAGTAAGCAGCGACGACGCTATGAAACCCGCCGACGGCGTCCGCAGGGTTCCATAGAGCTTCCACCGCATACACAGCCGCGCACAAGATGCGCTATGAAAGTGGTCATGCGGCGGAAGGTTGACTGCGAGCTGAGGAGGCCAGTGGAGTATATCAGCCGGAAATTATGCGGATGGAGAGGATTCTGCGAAGACTAATGTGTTGGTGTCGATGGTACATTGCGATCGACTTGCGACGGTTTGCGTTGGCCAGCACAGGACCGGTCGATGGGGAATCAGGAATACTAATAGGCGACTTGGGGCACGAAAAGTTGATGGCGAGTAGTGTATGCGTGTCGTGGGTCTCAAAGAAAGAACCGGACGATGTAAGAGATGCACCGTATCCTGAAGAACGCGCAAGTCCAATATCGATTGGGCGCCCCGCAGACTCGGAAGTTCAGCCAAGGACGCGTAGTGATAATACGCAGCGCACTCACCTCCGCAATCAAACCCTCTCCCCGTCCTCTCGTCGTGCCATTGTATCCTGTACACCCGTCCCGTTCTCATCTCCCTGGGCCACATCTTGCTCATGGGCTCTCCCTTCGCCGTGAGTAAGCGCGCCGTCTGCGTCTGGGAATATGAGATCCGCGAAGCGCAGCCCCGGGGTGTGACCGGATGTCAACCTGCAACACCATCGACGCGATGAACGGGGAGAGCCCCACAACTGCGCTCCGGGGAACCCCTCCCCCGAGGTGTTCGGGGGAGTGCCGACGAGGATGGCAGAGGGGCTGCTAAGCAGTGGGCTCCACGCAGGTCGAAAACATTCTGCGATGTAGCGTGCACCGCACCGGATGTGGGTCTGTAAAGGGTAAGTATAAAGACGGCAGGGCTGGTGAAGGACATGAAAGAAAGAAGGCCAATGGTCTGAGAGAACAGAAAGTGGTAAGGTAATAGCTCTGGAAAACCATGCAGTGTCCACAATTTACAAGAACGGGAGGCGGTTTCTCGACTCACCTTCAATCCAATCGGACACTCTCGTCCCATTGCCCCGTCATGTCCACTATCGCCATCACGCCTTATTGCGCCAGATATGCACCCCCTGAACTTCCAGCCCGCTGGTGACAATCCTCATCTCCATCCCTCGGATCCACGATGGACACTACCGTGCGGACGTCTGACCCGGCGGACGCGATGAGCTATAGAAAAGATCGACTGTCATCTTTTCGTCCCGATAAAGGTCGGCAACGGAGACTAGCGATGAACGGAAGCCAGCGTCCGGCGGCTAGTTTGAGAGCCGTCCGCGAAGTTCAGCGAAGACGCGTATGCCACGCTGACGGAGCGGTCACTGCGCAGGTCACTGAAGTCAGGACCGTGGTGAGACTGTCGCAGACGAGTGAGCGTGCAGAGGACTCTGATGTAGAGAAAGGCATAGACGTACGGTATGGAGGGGTGATATCGGCTGCGATATTAGCACTCGAGGAGATGGATACGGTCTACATGAGGATTGGATTAGGATAGCCTGAGGGCATTATGTGTACAGTGGGACGCGGATGCCGGTGGGGAGGTACGTACCTGGAGGACCATGGTCTTTCATGCCGGTGGTGACTCTGGCGATCATATTATGATGCCTGCAGTGGTGCCAGCCGTGCAGGCTCTCGAAAATACGAGCTCTCTGTAACTGATTGTCTCAACCAAAGCGTCAGAGACAGAGCGACACGGACACGCACCGTTATGCAGCACAACACGCACTAGCGACAAGTGGTCTCGTACTCCGCCGTGTGTGCCCGTAAGTCTCAGCCACCAAGCATTGGCGGGATTACGAGAACTAGTCTTCAATGTGGCCGCAGTACAAGAGCCGGGATGCGGTTTACAGTACGGACTGACTGACCTGAAAATGGGTACGGCGTTTGCCGTCGGCGTCTCCTTCAACCGTCGTCAGCCCACCAAACAACTTCGTTTCAAGTTTGCCTCCGCTGTAGCATCTATGCTACGTTCGACCCAGGTCCTACCTATGGTCAATCTCGCCATATCTACTCTGCGCTAGCAACAAGAAACACCATAATATCAGGATATCAGGGCTCATAAACGGCCATCATCCTCTCCTTGAAGACTCGTTTTATCGGCGCCGGTTGCGACTCTTGCTCCGGACGTCACGAAGAACGATACTTACCTCCATCGTTGGGAAGTGGAAGGAAGTGTTGTGCCCCGATGGTAATCGAGGCAGACATAAGGTGGTGATGAGCATGACTGACAAGACATGTAAGCAACCGGTTCTCCATTCTACTTCCACCCATGGCTGTAGGATTTCCTTGCTTACTTTCCCTAGGACATTAGTATCGGCCGCCTAAGATACGTTATAACGAAACAAGTTTACATCACGGTGATGTTTCTATGGCGTGGTACCATGAGCCTCACTGTGCTCACGGTACTTCTCTCCCACAAATATACAGCCCCCATCGCATCCTTCCCGCACGATCATGGCATGCTAAAGTTGCCAGTCATTACAATCATATCAGGATTGCTATAAGGACTTCGCCACCAGAGAACGCCTGCACAACTATAACTATGCGACAAGGTTCCGCCCCCAATTCTACGCTTGCTAGTCCCGTAATGAAGTCCTGACCGATCTCCTAGGCATCCATCTCCCCTGCCACTACCTAAGAGGTCGACGAACTCGAGTTCGACAGCCCAAATACAGTGATGGTCACCCCCGTCGAGCCTGACGTCTCGCGACTAATGATGAAAAAGTTGCTGTTCATCCACGAATACGTCGGCGAGTCCGTCTCGACGTGCCTGTATATGCGTAGCATCAACATAGTAAGTTTTAATCTGAACTTAAATCCGCATGCGCGCTGCGCGCCTCATAGTCATGGTGGTGCGGACTTACGCATACATCGTCTCGGCACCGTACAGGTCCCTGTTTCAAGATGATCATTCAGCATCCCGACTCCAAGGCACGTCCGATTGAACTGCCAGCTGCGGGACTCACCCGAGTCCGGCGACCGTGATGGACGCGAGGTGCCCATCGGCATCCCAGGTGAGCGGGAGGACCGCCTGAGGGAAGAATACCCCCGAGCTACTAAGGATTCCGTCGTCCGCAAACGGAAGGATGGTCGCGACTTTGTTGCCGGTCTTGGGGTCCGTCAGGTTCCCGCTGAAATGGCGAACGTCAACGTCTGGGTGTGTAGTACGACTCGATTCACAGTGCACGTAGCCCTCACCCGCTGACGACGCCATGGAGGCGAATACCGAACGGGCCCGTGGTGTTGATACCGGAGGCGATAGTAAGCTGCCCTGCGAAGAGCGGTTCAAACTGGGGCGTAGGAAGAGTACTCTGTGCAGACACTATGGTAGAGCGCGTGCCCGCGGCAAGAATGGCGATGAGCGAGAGGAAGAACGAGGAGCCGCGCATCTTGTCCTGAATGTTGGTGTGAGGTGCTCGATGTACTACTGGCAGTGGACGTTGGCCTTCAACGGCCTGCCACAAAGGGTTTTTATACCTACCAGGCCGTCTGCTGAGGCGTTCGTTGGGGTGGCTCAATGCGCGCAATAGTACGAGAACAATAATCGTAGCTTGACATATGTGGCGCAGCAGGTACCGTCGCCGTCTACTATGACAGGAGTCGCCAGCTCGCGCGGCTCATACAGGCCTAACGGAGACCAATGTTCATACTTACCTCTCGTCTCGCCAGCCCGATTCCGCCTTTCTAGTGTTCTCCTTAGAAGGGGATACGATCTCGATGGCGTGAAGTTGCGCCGTTCACCAGGGACGATCGCACTTTGCTCACTCTCCGTCCCCCACGAAGCGAAATCGACTCTCTGAGTAAACAGCGACGGCGCTATCGAACCCGCCCACGCCGTCCGCAAGGTTCAACGGAGCTCCAAGCTGCAAGCCACACGCACCCCATTGATAGCCGTGCACAGAAATTACGCCAGCAAGTCGTCATGTGGCGCAACATTCACTGACAGAGCGTCGAAAGATCGTTCATATTAGCTCGCGATCATGCGGATGGGGAGGATTGTGCGAAGATGGATATGTTGGTGGCGGTGGTACATTATAATCGACTGTAGAGGGTCTGCGTTCGGTCGACCAGCGCAGAACTGCCACTGGACAACGGGGATAGTAGGGGCGGTCTGTAGCAGATAACGTATGCATGTCGTGCGTCTTGGGAGAAAACCGAGGGGTAAGGCAGACTGAACTCTGATGAGCGCGTGTGCGGTTCGACATCAGCTGTGCCGCCCTCGAAGGTTCAGCCAGCGACACGCTAGCGACTCCATGCACCACGCTCACCATCAAATGTTCTCTTGAACCTCCCCCCGTTCCCAGGCCATCGTCTCCGACACACCCATCTCGTCCTCTCCCCATGCCGCACCTTGTTCGTCTGCTACCCCTTCGCCACGAGTGTCGTCCTCGGCCATCTCTGTCGAGTCCGAACCCAGAAAGCGTAAACCTGGGGCGTGGACCTGTGACCCCATAGACGCGATGAACGGGGGGAGCGCCCCACGGCTGCCCTCCGGGGAGTCTCCCGCGATGTGTAGAGAAGGGAGTGCTGACGGCGACGACGGAGGGGCCGTTGAGCGGTCCGCTTCGCGCAGGTCGAAAAGGAAGTGGCAGGTCAGGACCGCGGTCACGCTGTCATGTTCACGATCGTGGACGACACAGTGAGGGGAAGATTCTGAAGAAAGAGGGGTCTGGCCACGTACGGGTTGGTCGCGATGGTGGCAATGCTCCCTAGGGAGACGCCGACAGAGGACGCGACCTAGGATGAGAGCGTGATTAGGTTTAGGACGAAGGGCTGCCCGTGATGGGATGAGGCGGAAGTGAGGGGCGTACTGGGGTCAAGACGATGTTGAGGACGTTCATGACGGTGATGATGCTGGAATCGAGTGTGCCATGGGCGCGATAAGCAATAGGTCAACGAAACCATCACTCGGGGACTCACATAAAGTAAAAATTTCCTGCATCCCGATGATTACTGTTATGAGACAAAATCTCACACGGGATATTCAGATCGCGGCACGCACGCACCGTTATATAGCATGACTTGGACGAGCGACGGGACCTTCAATACTCCCCGTTGCGCTTTGTACGACGTATATGTGTTGTGCCATGTTATGAAGAGCACGATAAGGTCCCCTGCAATGCCGAATATGCGAGCTCCTAATGTTACTATATAATAATGAGTTTCCTCTCTCGCAACTATAATCGCGTACAACGACATACGCCTGGGTGTTGATGCCGTGACCAATTTGAATTCAGCTTGACTTCGGTTAGGATAAAGCGTGCTCTTACCGATTCGCCATCTGTGGGGTAAGAGGGGTCGCGACAACACTACAGTTGAAGGGATTCGGTTGCAATGCAAACTTGTCCATGGCGTTGATTATCTACCCAGATATCGCAAGTAAGTACACGAGCATCCTTGAGGACGACTGCCCATAACAAAGACTACAAACCGTTATAATGAATGTAGGCATGAACAGGAGAAGAAATGTAGCAATCGCAGTAGCCTTCGTGTCCGGTGATAGTGCATAGACACGGATGGCCGAGAATGCTGGACGGAAGACCCCAAATGAGCAAACTGGGGACCATCGGGAGCCGTACACGAGTACTTACTCGCGGGGGCAAGGGCATAGGGTATATTTATCGCAGTTTGGAGATAGGAAACGCCTTGGCAACTACAAGCATACATCGGTGAACATGGAGCATTCGGTGGCCCATTGTCACGGCGGTAGGAGAGGCGGTACATACGCCTAATGACGGTCTCAGATAGGGAGTCAAACAGTGGGACGAAGTGCTCACCATATCAGACAGAGGGAACGCCGTTGGCAATTGCAGAATTTGGCCGATGACCGTTGGATAGCGGCTCAGGCCATAGAGAAGCGATGCGGCGGTGAGCTTGCGGCCCTCGCGATAACCCCAGAAGTAACGAAACTCTCTGTCCAAGTTGATGAGCCAGTCATACGAGACCAGCGCTTGATACGTCCAACGGATCAGCAACCCTTTACGTCACGAGAACTCAGGCGAACCCACCGAACATAGCGAAGCTGGAGTACTCTGCGGTCAACCTTTGGAACCGAGAGCAATGAACAGTCAGTGGCCATGAGTGAAAGGCTCTTGTGAGAAAACTTACAAGGCTGATACAGCGTCGACAAGGGCTGCTTGTGAGGCCATGGTAGGAGTGATATATCTTCTTACTGTCAGAAGCTAGGGTACAACGACGGGGCCAGGGCGTACACTGACAGACGTTACTAGTGGATTTATATGAGGAAGGCGTGGTGATATTGAAATGAAGACATATGCACCGCCAGGTGTCTAACCTAGTACCATCATGTTCGTCAATATCGCCGTACGGGTTCACTGCATGAAACACTTACGCCGCTTGGCCCAAACGACTTCATCTCATCTCAGCTTCCGTCTTCCTACCCACAGTACGTGCTTTAGAAGACAAGAACCACATTGTCTCACAGGACGGGAAGAGCATTTGATACGTCGGCCGCTTGTTGCGCGCCCAGCCACGTCCGGGAAGCGGCAATCATGGTCACCGTGGCGTTTTCCCAGCGAAGACAACTAGTCGTTGTGCAGGGTTCGTGACAGAGTGAGTTCCCTGAATACGAAAAGAGAGGTGTGAGCGGATGTCAATTTTGTTGGGAACCAGGACACACAGACGGGATCGGGTCATGTATGCCCCGTGAAGCGCGAAGTTTTATCCCTGCATCTGGTATATACCGTAGACAAAAAGTGGCTCTCACCTCATTTTCCTCTCTGGCACGCTGAAGCGTGCGTGCTCTAGGGCCCGGCAGAGACGGCGAACGGCGGTCGTGAGAGGGATGTTCAACTGTCATAGCGAGCCCGACCAGGCCCACACGAGAAGCTACCTGATAGCCTGAGGGTTAGTCACCCGTGACCCATCGCAGGTCCAATACAGCTGTAAATCGCGCGGATAGCTCACCTCCGACCGTAAGCAGTGTCGTCGCCAAACTACATTTCATATTCTTCGTGTTCCCTCTCCGCATGGGGTCCCCGTCCCCAGGCCAACGCGTATCATCGCCTGTATGGTTCGTGCACATTCACACATCGACTTCGAATTCAAGGTATACGCTCCGAGTGAGATAGCCACTCGGCCCCCGAAGGCAATTAGAGAATCAAGGCTACGCGACCGCGTCAGCGAAAGTCCCTCGAGCACGTCATTAGCTCACCTAACATATGATGAGAGGGGGTCTCCGGCGAGAGGGTCAGGCTGCTGTCGCGTGCAAAAGAGGTTCGGTTGACTACGCCGACCCAAGACCTCTCAGCTTGACGAGGCACGATTTGCTGGCACCTACTACTACAATGGCCATCATTGCCATGTTCCTCCCATCGCGCAGGATTGAAGTTCGAGAAAGTAGAGACCAGAAAGACGTGAATAAACGAGGGTGCCAGGAAGAAGAAGGTTGTACGGACAAAATCAGACCGCAACAAGTTCAGTAATGTGGGCGATGACTGCGTGTGTCGTCCGAGTCGAGGATTGTCGGCGTTAACCTCGTGGGAGCACCGCGACAGCCCGGACACAGCCGCGCGCACGGAGATCTCGGGCATGGACCAACTTCACCTGGGACTTCTACTTACGGACTTCTTCAGGCCAGCTTGCTGTACTTCCTAAGCTTATAAACATGTGAGTCCTTGTCCGTCATGAGCGCAGTAAATCCAAATCATTCATTCATTGCCTATTTTTCGGGCAAGACCTCAGTCTGATCGTCATGCCCCTATTTTAGGGGCAATAACTAAGCGCAATTACCGCTTAAGTAAAGTTTACTTCCCCGAGCCGGGCCACGCACGCCATCTTCTCGCCGCCTCATAAGCTTCCAGGTTCCGAATCCGCAGGATGCGATAGAGCCCCAAGCACCACACGCTCGCTGACAGATAGAAATGCGCGAAGATACCCTCCATGCACGCACAAATGCTGCCGTGCACAAAAATACCCTGGTAAGTCGTCATGTCGCACCACCCAGATGTTCATTCCGACGTCTTTCGAGCACAAGCTCGGGTCTATTCACATCTTCGCGTCCGCGCCGCTCGCGCAGCGTAGTACTTAGACTCCATTGTTGCTGGCATTTCTCAAGCGTACTCATGTTCATTTCATCCTTCTTTAGGCAAACCCAAACGGCGCTGACGCCAAGCACCCGAACCCGAACATAGATCGGGACCCGACCACCATGACCGTCGCTGTCACCGTGGTTGACGGTGGCAAAGCCCGGAAGACGAGCAAGACACTCACTTGGCTCGAGATCCCTGAGTGGCAGAGGGACAACGAATTTATCTTGACCGGGTACAGAAGGTGCGTCCGCATGGTACGAGAACCCTATTCGATTGCACGGACGGACGGAGAAGACTGAGATGGACGTGTTGTATCCGTTCCATCATCACCGCCGGAGGACATGAGGCGTCGGGAAGAGAGGCTTTCGGTCTCAGAGCGGATAATGTCCACGAGACATTCACCCTCAGCTTGCGCGCTTCTGATATAATGGTTGAGAAGAGTCCCTACAGCGAGCTACCCGTGACGGCGCGCGGCCTTTCGTGTGTATTGTCCCAGAGTTTTCTGCGCCCGTCGTGAAAGCTACCGATCGAGCCTCTCTCCTGTCCCTGCAGACTATACTGGGCCTCTTTACACGTTGACGCCAAGAAGACTTGGGACGTTTTGGGATACGAAGGCAGGAATGTGTCTCGAAACGTCTGTTAGACTTCTGAGGAGAGGTCTATTAGACCGCTTAAGGGCGGATAGGGAGCTCGCTCCTCACCCGCCGCTGGCCAGTCCTTTCCCTCGTCATCGCGACGTAGCGTCAGTCCATTCCCTCAACCCCGATGTGAATGTTTTGGGCGGCTGCCGGAGGTCTTCCGTACATGATGAGGAACACATAGTCGTTTGTTGCGTTAGCCACACCCAACCCTACCACGGGGAAGATTGCTGAGAAAAAATAGTATGAATAGTCTTATCATCCTTTGTCGTCACCATTGACTACCTTATTGTAAGGTTGTCGTAAAGATACATGGAGCCTGTGTCCCTCTACTACGGGACAGTGCAGTTGTTGAGGCGAAGGATGGTAAGGATATCTATCCTTATTTTACGGGATCCCTTCTGCAGTACTCCGGATGCAATATCTTTATTGACATCTGGTGAGCGTGGCACGCATGAATAAAGTCCCATAGGGCTGGATACCTTTTATGTGCGCTCGCGTTCGTCGCGAAAAACCAAACTCTGGTCCCGTGGCGCTAGCATACGACTAAGTTCTTCCGCGAGAGAGCTCGCACGTTCAGAGCATGCTCGTACCCTAGCAGGCTGAGTTCAAGGCTGACGACAGCACATCGGGTTGGATCGCGAGTTGACGCGCCACAATCGCGTGCGAGATGACCCGGCTCGGGCTCGGGCTTCAGAAGCCCCCCATCTATCTGTACGACATTTGCCGACGTTCTGGACACGCCCTCTCTCTTCTTGACTTCCCCCTCTTTTCCTGGGACGTATTCCCGAACATCCGCTTCTCAAATCTCCAGCGAGTGGAGGGCTACCCAAGCCTCCCTTCCCAAACTAGGAAACGTGAACGGGATGATGGCGAACGTGCTCACATGTCTCGGAGCCTGCAGGGCACAATACGGTGCGGGCGTGAAGGGCGACCTTCACGTCGCTTCCTCGGCGAGCTTCGCCAGCCCAAGAATATCATATAGGCTAGTACTAGCCTATGCGCCAACCTTTCACCCGCTCGGCCGCTTTTGATTACGCTCCCCGGAAGACCTCACGATTTGTGTGCTCGGGACGCATGCTGGTCTGGGTACTACTACGTAGCCCCCGGCACCCGTTCCGTGAGCCTACGAGCGGGGGCTATACCCTCAAGAGCCCTTGGACGGACACGTCATCGTCCGCGCTGTAACATGATACCTGGGCGGTGCACGAGCAGCTGGCGGTAATTATAATTCTTCCACCCATCTCACGAGGGTGCGGAAGACGCGGGGCCCGCGCCTCCGCGCCGTTCTAGCTGCGAACAGGTTGCGTGCATAGCGTCTGGTTAGTCGCCATCCGTATGGGTACCATCCCGCTCAGGAGATGAGAGGGCGGCTCTCATACCCCAGCGATCGCGCACATATCGGTCGTGAGCACCGCCTTCCGCTGGCGGCGTTGTATGGTCATGGTTGAGTCGCTGTTGCTTGCGCCTTACAGCCATTGACGAATACCTAGGACTCAGCGCCGCGGTCATCACGAGGCCAATGCTATGCAGTAATTACGCCGTACAGAGGGTGCGGCTAACGCAAAGACCGTGCATCAGAAGGCACTTGCGCGGTACCGTGGGATGGAAGCGTAGTCATCCGATGTGCGAGTGGAGTGGTACCGTCCGTGCACCGTTTCCATTGCCCGGGTCTGTCAGTTTTGGCGTTCTAGGGTGTCCGCCGTCTAACCTCCCTGGGGAGGATCAGCGGCGGCGGCTGGAAAGGGGCACTTTCTCAGTCCTGATCATTCATTCTGGCTTCCGGATGCTAACCCTATCGATCGGTTTTCTTCACAGAGCGACCGCAAGTTGGCGGGCGTGTGCAGCGTCAGTGTTCGGATGTACGTCCTTTCTTCTGCGTCGACTGGAGCTTGTCATGTGTCAATTAACTTGCGCCTTACGACCCACTCGCGTATGCCGTGCGTTTCCTCGGTTCCGACAGACCTGCACAACGAGACAGGTGGGATCCTCGCATAGGCTCGTTTCCGTATTTGGCGGGCTAACGGGAAACCTTCTCCTCCCCTATTCGTAGTGAATATTCACAGCCATCTCGGTGGTGCCGTGCTGTTCGTTGCGCTCCTCTTCACGTTCCCATCGGTGTACTTTGTGCACTACGAGTCTACCACATGGGCCGACATGGCCGTGTTCTCGATATTCCTGTGCGCCGCCATCTTCTGCCTCTTCTCGAGCGCGTTCTATCACACCTTCAGCGCGCACTCGCCAGACGTACGTACTCATTTCCGCTCATACCGCAGCTGTTTATGTCATGTCCCGGACTTGGAATGCTAAGGATGTGTGTTTCTTGCTCTGCACAGGTTGCCGCGCGCTGCAACGCGCTGGACTACACAGGCATCGTTGGTGCGTCGTCTCATGCCGCACAACCACCTCCTGGCGGATCGCTGACTCGTAGCCGTATCCATCCCTCATGCCGCTGGCTCCTCGCCGCGTTCTCGCTTCATGCATGGTGCCTGCCCCTTTTGCACAGTGCTCACCGTCGGATCGTTCTTCCCGTGTATCTACTACGGCTTCTTTTGCGACCCCCATTTGCAGGCGTTCTATCTTACCTGCATATGCGTCGCGGGTATTGGTGAGTAGGTTTGCGCCTATCATTTTTTTTTTCAATTAAGGCCCGCCGCGCCCCGGTGGGCGGGTCGCCAGAAGCTGTTAACGTTCATCCCGTTTATCGCATCCATCCGTGCGTGCCTATCTTCGTATCAGTGCTACTCTCCAATTCCTTATCTTCTTGAGGCGAGCATGCCGTTGTCTATGAATTCCTTTTTTGCGTTGTAGTGACGTGGCACATGCTCATATGCTGGCTACTGACGCATCCACACTGCACAGGGGCTGGCTACATCGTGCTCAACCCAGAGTACCGCAAGCCTACCCACCGCGGTGCGCGGACCAAGGTCTTCATCCTCCTCGGCCTCTGCGGAGTGGGGCCTACCCTGCATGGGCTCGTCACGCACGGCTTCTACACGCTATGCGTCGAAATGGGCTTCGCCTGGCTCCTCCTCTCCGCGGCATGCTATATCACTGGCGCCCTGCTCTAGTGCGTGTTCTCTTCTTTTCTGGCTCCGTCCGTGTTGTTGCGCATGCGCTTACTGAGCCCTTCTTCCATGTCCATGTCCACGTCCTGTCTTCGTGTTCCCTTCACCCCTCCTCTCATTTTCAATTTCGCTCTCGGTCTGTGGGGTCTTTCTCCATACCGATCCGGCGCGCATGCTGTGCCTGGTGCGATGCGCCCCTGCGCCCGTCGCGTACCTTCTTCTGGCTGAACCTACGTCTCGCGTGCCCTCCGCCATGAACTTTGCTCCTCCGACCTGGCCTCATACCATGGCAACGCGTACCTTGGTCCCCACACCATCTCGATACTGGTCCCCGGCCTGGCCCCGCGGCGTCGGCACCCGGCTCCCCTGCTGTCGTAACCCCCAACACCCCTGGGCCTGGGCCGCGGCGCATCGACGTCTCCTCACCCCCATACGGACTCCAACGAGCAGCGCGAACCGCATCCCGGAGCGCTTCTCGCCCGGGACGTTCGACTACTTCTTCGCGTCACACCAGATCTTCCACTGTTTCGTCGTGGCGGCGGCGCTCGCGCACTACGCTTCGGTCCTCACCGCGTTCGGGCACTGGCACAACCGGCTCGGGGAGTGCCCTGCACCTCCTGTGTCCTTGTAAACGGGGAGAACAGCCATCCCGAGAATACCCGAATAGAGGCTCCCGTTTTGGACACCCTTCAAGTTCGTCGACGTGAGTGGCATACACTGGCATGTCTGCTTCTCATGTTCTGTGCTGCTTTCTTTTTCTTGTCTTGTTCGTTTCATTTCTCATGTATGGAGATGGTTTTTGATGCCACTGCGAAGAATAGCATTGCTATGTATCGCTGTGGTGACTGGATATCGTTATGTGCATTTGTGCTCCCAGGAGGGCGGATGTGCAATGCACCTGATGACATCATTAGTGTCTCTGACATAGGTGAACTCAGCTCTGAGGCTTCCTGCGGCTATTATGAGATCCTCGGACTGAAGAAGTGACGCACCCTGTGCGAGGTGCAGACGGCGGGCCGTAAATATCGCGACCTGTGTGATATGTTCATGCGGCGCAGTTAAGCTTGTGTGGCGGCTCGTTCTAGCTTCTTCGCGTTCTAACTTCTTCGCATTCGCATCGCCTTGAAACTTCCTCTCTCGTCTTACTAAGTCTTTACGCTGCCGTGCCCTACGAACTGCACAGTCGAATCGGCACGCCACACATGCTGCGTCGCGGAGGCATCGCGGTGTTGCGAATTATTGTTGCGCCCTCGTGACATCCCGACTCCCGAGTCGAGCGGGTCTCGTAGTCTGGCTATTCGACAATGTGCACGTTCGATTGACCTATGTCGCTGAAGAGATGCATTTAGCTCCGGATACGAACATGAATATGACCTACTCGTTCCATATTCCGGTGAGCGGCGGACAGGCGATATGTTTCACGCAGCGAACGATCACACTGGTCCCGGACGTCATGTCATTCTCGGGGCAGTAACGGAGCTATACTCAAGTCCGACGTCGACGGTGTAATAGCCCCCGTGGCACTCCATGGGATAATGCCTGGGCAGACGACGTCAAGCGATCGGGTTGCAAGCCTACATGCGTTCCAGCTGGTAGGAATATATCGGACAGACATTCCACTCGCCACCCGATCTGCCACGCGATCGAGGGGCGGGTGATCGGTCGCCGCCCAGACCGCAACGCCGCGCTCTGACGCGGAACCGCTCGCCACTGTGACAATGCATATAAACTCGGACGGTTGTGCACCCGCGAGTTTCGGGCGCACGTCGCGAGGGGCGACGTCGTTCGGGATCGGGGACGCTCGCGCCGTCGGGGAGACATGGTGCTGTTGCAGGAGCTGCCGTATCCACGGCGCCGCGAGTGTGATATCCTGGATTGCTGTCGCGCATGGCGTGCGAACGGCCCAGATGCATGCATGATGCTTCGCGCTGGCGAGGCTTCCTGCGGAGCCGGACAACGCCCAGTGCTGGACACGCGCGTGTCGCGCGCCGAAAATAACCGCCAAGTTGCGCCTCAGCGCGGTACTTGGGGTGGCAGTTTCCTGGAACAGTCACCGCGCTCCAAGGACCAAACCACGCCCTACCACGCCCCTGCTTCTCAGGGTTTGCAATGGGGTGCGGGCGTGCGCGCGGCGAGAATCGATAGGGTTGTCAGGGGGCCAGGCACCCGGCCGCTCTTGAGAACGTACCTTTCCTGTGGGCCACGAGGCAGCCAATTGAGAAGACAGTGGTGTGTACTGGGCACAGGATGCAGTCCATGTACGAATCGCGCGATGGCTGATTTGCCGTGCGCGCTGCGCGCGAGAGGGCTGGGCGACGCAAGTTGCCAGCGCGATGGCTGACATGGACCCACTGGGCAACGCGTGATGACGGTTCTGCGTCGGCTCGCGCAGGCTCGCGCGCAGAGCTACTCCAATGGATCTCGATGCTGCACGCTGCGTGGCGGATGTCCGGAGATCTGGCGATGGTGCTTGCCGAGCCGGGGACGGCCGAGCGAGGGGAAACTGAGAAGGGCCAGCTGTGATGAGGTGTGTTGTCTGCTGTCATTTCGGTGTGCGGAAGGACCGTGGCTTCCGACCGACCGCGGGGCCTTCTAGCAGTCACAAACGAGTAGGAAGGGTCCGAGGGGAGACCATGCCAATCACTTTATCTCGCGAAACGTAGCCCCAGTGGCCCATTGCGCCGCTTCCGAGTCCCTCCTCCCTTCGGCCACTTTCACTGAGCCGCTCGCTCCCCTTCAGCCAGTGACGACCCGGACACAACCAGGCAGTTGGGCAGCATTTGCCCCACCTCCCGCGAGGTTAGATCCGATCGCCAGAAGGCCCCCGTCTCATTCCAGCCCTCCTCGACTGCATAAAGGCCCTGGCTTTCCTTTCCATCCCGTCGTTTCATGCACAGTCATCACGAACCTTTTTCACGACCATGTATCCTCTAGGATTTCTCCCCTTCTTCTGCAGCCTTGTATCGCACGATGCCGCTGTCCACGCCGCCTTGCTCGTCCCCCTTGTAGTCCTCGCCCTCTGGTTCTACGCAGTCGCCCTCCGCCCACCATCATCCAAGAATGCGGACGACGTCCACCCTGTGCACCTCCCCGGATCCTCGCTGTCTCACATCCTTCCATTTTTCCACCGACGCTTCGATTTCATTAACCAGGGCTTCGAGCTGGCCGGCCAAGCCATCTACCAGTTCTCCCTCCTCCGCGTAAGTGTGTTGCCAACCGCACCTCGTTATCCGCCCTGCCCAGTCCTCCCCGATTGCCAGGGGTTCAGGCTGGGCTTCGGCTCCGTCTCTGAATAAGCTCGGCTGATTTCGCACCTCATGGCAGAATCCCGTCATCGTCCTGTCAGGCGAGGCCGCACGCCGAGACTTCTTCCAAGCCAAGGAGCTTGATCTCGGTGCCGGCTTCAAGTTCCTCTCCGGCGCCGTGCGTAGCCGCCCCCACGTTTTCGCCTCGACTCCTCCCTCTAACGCTGACGCTTCTTTGCATCCAGATCCCGATGCTGCCGGGGGTTACGACGGAGCTGGGTCCTCGCGTCACTGCGCTCATATACAAGCGCCTCGCAGCGTCACAGACAAGCGAGAGCCTCTCGCGACGTGAGTATTATATCCAGATTGTCCCGTCCGTCTTTCGAGTCGCACGCTGCGTGTGTCTGGGCGGAGGCTGTTGGCTCCCACCCAGTCACATGCGGATGATTGCGATAGAAGCCGAGCTTATCCGGCCGCCGGCGACCCTACGCTTGGGTTACTTCTCTTCACCAATAATCGCCAGCATTCCGAGGCGCAAGACGAGCAACGGCACGGGCGCACGACGATCCTGGCGTCGAATGCTGTTACGGAGACCTCGGAATTGTGATATGCCAATAGGCTGCAGGTAAAAGTGAATGTTTGACGTCCACGGGCGGACTCGCATTGCCCTTCACCTCACGGGAGGGTATCACTTGCGTTATGTGGCGCATGTCCGCGGCTGTATTTTTTTAGAGATCCGGACTCCCCGAGGAGCGTGTTCACGGCCGCAGTTACTGACTTCACGGATTGTTAGTCATCCCTCACCTCCTGGAGGATTCCCGGCGCACTATGAGCGCATGGGGTTACTCCGGCACCCTGGATCCCTTCGAACGCGTCTCCGAAGTACGTACTCCCTCTCGTAAATATAGGCCGCGTACGCCCCCCTTTTTTCAATATACTCACAGTCGGCTATCGCAATCCTCGCAGGTTCTCTTCCAGACGAGCGTGCGCGCATTAGCGTTTACCGAACTCGCGGACGACCCCGCCATCGTCAAGCGCCTCCGAGAGCTGTATGACACCCTGGACGCTGCCACGACGCCCGCGACCGTCCTCCTACCATGGTTGCCAGGCCCTAGCACTTTCCGCAAGATACTGGCAACGAAACGGATATATGACATCATTTCCAAGGCACTGGACGACCGCATGAAGAACGGGGTTGCGCGCGACGATACGCCGCAGACGCTGATCGATGCGGGGGACGAGAGGCTGATCATCATCGGGGTCAGTGGCTCCTTCTTTCTCCGGAGCCCGGACGCTTCTCTCTCTCGCTCCCGCTCTTCGCTTCGCACGCTCCGTCGGCTGCACGCCGCATGTGCCCGAGCCCATGCCGAGCGCGGACGCAAGGTGGGAGAGAGAGCGGGCTGGGTTTGAGTTTGGCAGCGCACTGACGGAATTTTGCTTTTTCCGCGGCAACAGTTTGTCATGGGCCTGCTCGTGGCCGGGGCGCGGTCGACTGGAACTACGGGTGCGTTTCGTCTAAGTTTTAGCCGTTACACTGCTCGGTTCCCGGCTAACGACTGCCACTTCGCCTTGCAGCGTCGTGGTTGTTTACGTTCCTCAGCGGGCACCCGGAGTGGCGAGAGAAGGCCGCCGAGGAAGTGCGGGGGCTCATCGCGCGCCACGCTGCAAACTCGAGCTTGTCCAACTCGCGCGCGGAATCTCCAACTGTCATCGCACCCGAGGTTTCATGCTCGACAGACGAGCACCAGCACGAACCGTCCCTATCGTCTGTGTCATTCGCGCGCGCAGGGTCGCCACATAATCCCCCTTCACTGTCCTCCCTGACGGCGTCTCTGTCAAGCATACCGCTCTCGGCATGGGAGAACGAAACGCCCGTCCTCGACGCGCTCATCCGCGAGACGCTACGTGTCGCAGAGCCCCACGTCGCCATGCGCCAATACCTCCCACTAACATCACCATCGCACGTGGGCGAGAAGGAGCTGTACATCGGGGGGCGGCAAATACCACGCGGGGCGTACGTGATGTACCCGTTCAGCGACGTGCACCTCAGCTCGGAGATCTACAACGACCCGTGGCGGTGGGACCCTGCCCGGAAGGAGATGGACCTCAAGGCGCCGTATTCGTACGTCGGCATGGGTGCAGGTACGTACCGTGTTCCGCTCTGTTTCCTGTCGGAGCCGCGGGCCCCGCCTCGTGTTCGCGCCCGCGCGACCCGACCCTTGCTTTCAATTTTACGAGTGACACATACTTATGTCATCTTTCGTCTCTTTTCCGCAGGGAGCACGGTGTGCCAAGGGAAGCGCCTTGCGATCCTCGAGCTCAAATTGATCACAGCGCAGGTTGCGCTCGGCTTCCGGGAGCTGCGCGCGGTTGACACGCGGGGAGCGCCCCTTGCGGAGCTGCCAAGGCCGAACTGGAACGACGTCTTGACATGCAAACCGCCAAAGGGGTCGTGCTATGTGCGCTACGAGCGGACAGCGGAGCACGATCCCTAGGAGAGCATTTGGTCCACCTGTGCGCCGATACTCTTCTTGGTTATGTTTTGAGTCCATGGACAGACTGTACTCGTATTGGTATTCATGTTGTATACTCCGGGCCGCGTACATTAATGTGTCGTTTAGATGTTGAGACCGCTTCATGAATTGTAATGACCCCTGATAGAGTAATCGAGTTTTGTTTGACTTGACGATGATTCAATCTGCCATTAGGACTTGGAATTTGATGTCGAACATAATCATTCCATCTGTGTGTGGATTTGCCGAGGGACCGGTAAATTGTGGATAATCACCGGAAACCTCAGATCGAGAATTTCCCACGCGAACAGCAAGGCATAAACGCTCGGCGTTCAGTACATCTTTCGGCGATCGCCGATTAGCGCTCAGTACCGACGTGGCTTTGGGCCTGAGCAACTTTTGAACGACCATGTCCTCCTCCTTGTGTTCGAGTCTCTTGGAACTGTCGGGGAACTGGGTGACCTTATATCCCGCAACTATGACCTCTGTGCCAGGTTCTAGATGCAAGAATACAACCACGGAGCACCGTCTCGCCATGCGTCCCGTCAAAAATCCCGAGGTTGCACCTGCTGACGCCTCCGTTCGAGCCGTAATCGGTTCTCTCCCGAAATTCGACTGAGAAATCTTTTCTCATTGGGTCATTCTCGTCTTGTTCTTCAGGATGGAAGTCGTCGTCGAGAGCTTATATAGGGCATCGTCCCACTGGACCCTCACAAGTCAACTGGCACAGTGGCAGCAGACCTAGACGCCATGCAGCCTGGTAGTTCGCTAGGAAGGCTCGGCGCCGCCTTGTTGGCGGTGCCGCTGGTCTGTGGCTTTGCCATCCCGTCATCCTCGTCGTTGAGGAGCGACATCACTCTGCTATACAACAATGACCTGAATCGTGAGTCCTCTTCGCACGAGTCGCTTTCCGAGATTGACATCGGGCTTGCATCCAGTCAGCCAGCAGCCGATTCATCGCAGTGCTCTGCTGCTTTCCGCACCTCGCACCCATGCTGAGGCCTCAAATGCCTGCGCAGCTCTCGGGGAGACCTTGCTCCCGGCCAACAGGACATTCTTCGCTAACGACTTGGTACCTTTGCTCCAGTACCAAGTCTTCCAGAAAAATTTCGCTTCAACGCAGCAGTTCTGGATCGCAAGTTCGGGGCTGGTCTGCCAGACCGTCAATACGAAGGGCGTCGTTAGCTCGTCCCTATCCTGCCTTCGAACCCTCCCCGTGCTTTGCTCCCAGAGCGCAGCGTTCCAGGCCGCTGCTCAACCCGCGACATCGCTCACGATCAGCTCCCAAGATCTGACCATTAAGGGGTAAGTCTATCTGACATCATTGGGGGCGGACACGGGTCTTTTCGCGACGGTTTTGGCAATACCCGGACCCGCACGGGGTGCATGTATCTCGTACCCATCGCTAGGGTAACTCAGTGTGTTCTCACCTACCCACCCCGATCTACGTTGATCGCGGTGGTAAGGTATACGAGATACTCTTACCTCAGCGAGGTAGGCACAAGACCTTTTGGTACGGGTTTTGTAGTGCGGATATTCCGTGGTAAGAGATCCTTTGTCCCTAGCCAACCAGTACACATTCCCGATGCAGATACCCATGACCTTTTGTAATCATTGGTCTTCGTATTTTATTTTCAGAAACGCTTACACTTCATCAGATTCCGGGACCAAACTTCATTCAAGTTCCTTGGCATTCCATACGTCGATCCTCCTGTCAGATTCGAGTACCCTACAACCTACACCGGCAACAAAACCATCGATGCGCGCAGTTTCCGCTCCGAATGTGTGCAAGCCGGCGCCCCCTCTAGCAGCGAAGATTGCCTGTTCCTGAATATCTGGACGCCGTTCATCCCCGCCTCGGATACGCAGACCCCTCTCAAGGCGGTCATGTTCTGGATCCACGGAGGCGCGTTCACGGGCGGAACAGGAAGCGACCCGACGTTTGACGGCGGGGCTTTCGCCTCCCGCGGCGACATCGTCCTCGTCACAATCAATTACCGCCTCTCCACCCTCGGCTTCCTCGCGCTCGACGACGGAAGGACGAACGGCAACTTCGGGCTTGCCGACCAGATCGCCGCCCTCGATTGGGTGCGCGCGCACATCGCCGCGTTCGGCGGCGACAGGGAGCGAATCACCATCTTCGGCCAGTCCGCCGGCGCGGCTTCCGTCCGGGCGCTCATGGGGTCCCCGCCGGCGATTGGCAAGTACGCCGCGGCGATCCCGATGAGCAACCTCGCTGGCGCGAACTACGCCACGACCTACTCGTTTTACTACACTATCCCTCAAGAAGTGGAGCTCGTCGCGAACCCAATATTGTCTACGGTGGGGTGTAGTGGCACGAGCGATATTTTGGCGTGTCTGAGGGCTGTCGACGCGCACACACTCGTCAATCTGTCCACTGTAGCTCGGTGTGTTTTGCCCGGTGTTCCGCTTACGAGGCGTGCTGACGACTTCTCAGATTTGTTGTCGTCGATGGGACGTACATCGTTCACACCCAGCTTCCGGTGGACGGTTCCGGCGCGGTTGCGAGTGTCCACACTATGATGGGCTTCATGCGCGACGACGGTGCCGCGTTCATCGGTTACCCGGTACGTGCGGTTTTTTCTCACCCACCGAGAGAGGATGTTGACAAAGATGAGCAGACGAGCGGAAACCTGACCGAGGGCGTGATCGGCGCCAGCGTTAACACCACTGTCGTCAACAACCCCTTGTTCCCAGAGCCCTCAGGCCCGAACGTGACGACAGACGTCTTCAACGTGACCGCAGGCGTTACGACAGACGTCGAGTTCCGTTGCCTGGACCAGGCGACCGCGTTCTCCGGGGTTACCCACAACCTATTCAAGAGCGTATGGTTCTACGAGTTCAACAGGAGCTACCAAACCACCGGCTACAGCCCGAACGTGAGTGCCGTATCAGATGACTGCCGGTTACTACTGCGGTACTCACACCCGTGCGGGACCGGCCAGTTCCCGACATGCGAGGCACCCATCAGTGCAGAGCACCCCCTTGGGGACACGTCCGCGGAATATTTCAAGTGCGTCATGTCCCCTCCCGCTCTTCCGTGCCTTGATCGCTGCGAAGCCAAGTCACAGTGCTGATATTCTCTTCCATCCCCTCCCGACCTCCCATTCAACCCGTCTCCTTCCGTGCTCCCACGCACACCATGTTGCATGCGTTGGTGCTCAGGTGCCACTCGGGCGAGCTGTACTACGTCTTCGGCACGATGCCCGCGGACCGGCCGTACCGCGATACCCAGGACCTTCCCTTCATGCAGCGCGCGCTCGACGTGTGGTCGTCCTTCGCGCGCACGTTCGACCCGAACCCAGACCCGCGTTTCCTCGCCGCCCGCGGGTTCACGGGCACCGCCGAGCAGCTCGCGGCAGTGCCGAAGTGGGAGCGCGTGACGAAGGCGAGCCTGGGCGAAAATCCGGTGCAATTGCTGCAGTGGGAGAGCGAGATGGTGCCGTGGGGGAAGCAGGCGCAGTGCGAGTTTTTGGGGTTCCCTCTGACGTACTTTGGTTGAGGGCGGAGGTTTCTGTTGACGTGCGATTGGTTCCGGGGTTCCCGTCTCTTGGGTTTGAGCTTGCATTGGCAACCTGCTCCATTCCAGGGTTTCAATTTCCTGGGTGTTTGGATGTAAACTCGACAGCTTCACATCGGGCACATTACCAGTGCGGTATAGTAAGTAGCGTAGCGACTACAGAATTAACGCCATCGAGTGGGAGGAGCGTAGATGCATTGCGTGCGGCCACAAATTAGCATCACGGCGGGATGTTGGGTTTAAATCAGAGAGCTTCTTGTTCACGGGGGAGGGGGGCGCTGACCTACAAGCCTGGCCCACATATACTTAAGCTCCACCACGGGCTTCAGAGCCTAGCTTCCTTCTGTCCCCATTGCATCTATTACTAGTGACACTTTTAATCCAGGCAACCCCTACCAGAATTCCATATCGCTTTCGAGGGCCGACTAAGTCTCGAGTAGCATCTTCTCTTAACTGGCACGGTCACAGCTTTCAAGAGAGAAGAAGTGACACTCAGAAACATCCGGGATCGTCAATCCTCGAGGTATGGAACACAAGGATGATGGATCGAAGTAGACAAATAAGTCACAAGTCCAGAAAAATGTCCAAGTAAGCAATGAACTGGAATCGCGAGTCGCGCCTCTACGGATTAGCGGCTACAACCTCCTCGACAGCCTGTCCCAGCGAGTCATCGGGTCTGGAGATACCGAGAAGCGGCAAGGTAAGTCCGTCAGAACGTCGAGAATATAGGTCAGCTAACAGGGCGGTGCACTTACTGCTGTGAAGCCATCACGAACCCGTCCACGAAGAGCCGTGGCTGAACCGTTCCTCTCGATCGTACGTCGATGCTGAGTACTTTGATCTGGTCCAAAGTGTATGGGAAGTTAGGCAGGGCGCCCTGTTGCAAAGAATCAACAAACGTTGTCTGCCTGCGGGGGCAACGGAGCTACTCACAATGATCTTCTGGATCTCCTGCGCGGCAAAGATGGCGAACGCGCCTCTAGTCGGGGCCACACGCCTCTGCCCGGTGTGCGAAGGCTTCACAGCGGCATAGGCAAAGTTGCAGAACTATTAAGACAACACAGATTGAATGGTCAATCGAGTTGAGGATCCAATAATGCAAGCGGCCCGCATACTTCAACGTGCAGTGCGGTCTTTTCCGGATAGGGTCGGGAGTCGTCAAGTTTGGGAACAGCGCCATCGGCGTCGACGACCTCGCTTGTGTCTCCTGAGGCCACGATAGAGACGGTGAACCCACTAGGGAAGTAGGGGATCTGAAGACCGGCATGCTTCTCCTCGCCGCAACCCTTGGTGTATGGTTTCTGAGGGATCTCCCTCAGGGACTATGAAGCATCAAAACGTCAGCTCTAGATCTGCTCGGAGAGAGGTTTTCATATAGACTCACCGAATCAATTGCTCCGGCGACGATGGCTATATGACCCGGCTGTTGCAGCACAGGATTAGGTGTTGAATGGAGGGTTTTCGAGGTGTTGTCGGGGATCTTACTCCGTTCCTCAAGAGGAACGGCGCCATCGAGCTCGGAGTCCATGAAGGCTAGTGATTTGTCGTATGTTTGGAGAGGAGAGGATGGGGAGCATCATCGTGAGCAGCGAGAAATAAATATACGTCTGTTGAGAGTGGATAGCTGGCCTGGGATGGATAGTTAGGACCTTCAAGATACAAATGCATGCGTAGTGGGGGATATCGCACGTACCATTGGCATCCAGCCCTGGCGTAGTGAGGAAAAGGCCTGGATAGACATGCCAATGCGAGGTGAGCGCCGGGGATAACCAGCCAGTCTTTTCTATCCCAGACAAAAGGTACGTCCATCAGCACCCATACCGCCCGTAAAACAGGATAAAGAGGTGCAATGGGTCATTAATGACCCATTGGAAGATAATACGAGAAGATATCCCACATACCGCCCAAGTTCAGTTCTGTCGGGCGAGCAGGGGGAGGGATATCGCAGGGATAAACCCCCTCCAAATATGTTTACTCTACGAGGAGCACGATATACCGCACTGCGAGACACCAAGTTAGGCACTGTCAGCGCCGTGTATGCGAAACGCCCGCGAGAGACGAACCTCGCGGGACAGCGGAGCCCAATGTCTCAGAGCACCCACCGCATCGACGGAGTATGACCCGGTCGCTCTCTCCGTTCTAGACAGCGCACTTCTGAACTGCGCATCATGGATAGGATACGCCGCAGAGTATCCCTTGAATTCCCTTCGATCTAGACACAGGGAGCACGGCGGTGGCTAAGCCCGGCATCACGATAGTCAGCGTGATAGAGCCCAAACAACAACGTTTTAGAATGCTCTTACCAAACAACAAAGTGACTGGGCCCCCGAAACCGGGTACTCAGAAATCCAAGATATATCCAGCTCGCCCAAGAGAGAGAGTCCTGCCCGTCTGCCGGTGAGAAAATTTGCTGAGTATCGTCCTTGGATATACGAATACTGAACTTAGGTCCTGCTACACCAGATGAGACAACAACACGTGTAGACATGAAGGTACAGAGCAGGATTCTGCATCAGCAAAAGCGCAACCTGATTGCAAAGCGATGCCAGGCGCTACCCAACCATGCAGTGGAATGCAGCGGTTCACAGGCTCCGGTGCCGCCCGACAAGACCTTACAGTAAATAGCCGGATACGCCGACGGGCTCTAGGAAGTCTGCAGGCGTACTTCGTATACGATACGCTACGATAGTGCTATGCAGCTCACTGCACGGACAGGCCCATTGATTACAAGCAACGGCATTAATACACACACCGGGTACGGCAGGGCGGCGTACTAAGTACCCCGTTCGACCGCTCGGCTCAGCGCCGGGCTACCAGTACGTTTGTCCGCTCTACCCCGGTGCCTCTTTCTCACTGGCCGAGAGTGTTATTCTGCACTGTCTACATTCTGTTTGTCTTCACGCATGCGCCGCCGGGCTCACAACTTATGCCGCGTCGACACATCGATTGTCTTACTGCCGCCCAGGCCCACCAAGGCTCCCACGGGGTATAATACTGAAGAATCCATTGCCCCTTCCCCCCAGGCTCTCTGCTCATGCATTGCTGCACTGTGGGGGTCGCATCCCACCCCAGCAGCCCGCCACATGCCCCCAACGAGTTCAGACTTGCCTAAGTTGGCAGTAAGTCCTGCGATTGAAGGTATGATGTCATGGGCGCGCCCGACCCCAAATATACAGTGGCCGCCAAAAATAATGGGACACCCGTCCCGGCGCCTTTCTCAGTCCTCCCGTGCGCAAACTACGTACACACACCATTGCGCTTTTATATCATTATATACACTTGGACCTATTCTACGCGTCTGCGACACTTTCAGCAGTGTGCAGGGGAGACGCGAGAGTGCGAGGGTGCTGCAACCGTGAGAATGCCTTAGCGCCCGTTGTCTGCTCAGCGCTGCCGTCGCGATTCTTTCCTCCATATCACGACTTAACGACCTCCGATTGCTGAACGACTTTCATATCCATCTTTACCATCTCTTCATCTATCTAATAAACACTATGACCATTTGCACTCCGACTAAACGAGCTTGTATCCTTGCTCTTTGTGACACTTGTTTTGGCAAACCCATGTCCTTCCGAAAAATTGGCTCTATCCTTGGACTCCCCCACAACACGGTCTATCGAAACTGGAAAGCAGTTACCCAGACGGGTGACTGTTATGCCTACAAGCCGCGGCCCGGCCGCCCCCGCAAGTTCTCCGAGTGCGATGCCCGACATGCGGAGATTGCCCTTGCTAATGGCTCTGCCTGCGATGCAACGGACGTCCAGCAGCAGCTTTTCCCCATGTTTCCTCCCGTACTGTTCAGCGACACCTAGAGGACATCGGACTGTATGGACGTGTGCGACGAAAGAAGCCATACCTTTCCTGCTGAATGTCAAACAGCGCAAGGTCTTCGTTGCCGGAACGGGACATTGGGACATGGAGAAGTGGAGGCTTGTTGTCTTTTCAGATGAGTCCAAATTCAATCTCTTTGGCTCGGATGGAAGGCAGTACTGCCGGAGAAGGGTTGGGGAGGCTTTCCTGGAGAGGAACGTAAAGAAGGTGGTTGCGCATGGAGGAGGAAGTTTGATGGTCTGGGGTTGCATCACATCAAAGGGTGTCGGACGGCTCCACCGGATCCACGGCAACTTGAATGCACCCAAGTACTGTGCCATTCTTGAGGAGTCCCTCTTGGGCACCCTTCATGATCATTCCCTTTCCCCCCGCTCCGTTATCCTCCAGCATGACAATGACACTAAACACAGATCCCGCCTCGCAAAGGCTTGGTTTGATGAACATCATGTCCTTCTCCTCCCCTGGCCCTCCTCATCTCCTGACCTCAACATCATTGAGCATGTCTGGGAAGAGCTCGATCGTCATCTCCGCCACCGCCGGCAGCTTCCCCGCAATTTGAACGAGTTATAGATTGCACTGCAGGAGGAATGGTATGCGTTGGATACTGAATTCATTTCGAAACTTTATGATTCTATTCCAGATAGGATAGCAGCTGTAGAGCATGTCCATGGACTATATACACGTTACTGACTGTGATTTCATTTTCTTGTGGACTTTGAATGTGGTTTTGTCGCTCGTTCTCATGCATGGGACATGCCCATTTTGGCATGTTTTCCTTTGCCCCCATTTTTTCCGGGAATAATTCTATACAATTTCATTGACTATTCTACACACACATAGTGTGGATCCTACACTACGGATGTGCACACTAATGGGCCAGCGTAGGGCTTGAACAGAGCCGCAGCATTGTCATTTAGGCGCCGCGAGCGCGCGTCCCATTATTTTTGGCGGCCACTGTAGGCGCGGACTGCATCGACTTCCCCCCGACGCGACTTCGCCTCCGCCCACCATCTTGGCCCACATCCTCCAGCTCGACTCATCTCCTCGTGCACCCATCTGCCCCTGTGCTCTCAGAGTTCTCTCCGTCTCAGGGCCGCATCTGCTGCACCGCCCGCCCGTCCGTCTGTTCAAAGTGTGTACCCTGCGCTACTAAACTATCGCTACATCTCTCTGGTGTCTGGCCCAGGTGCGTATACTTATGCACAATATGGTCATAGGAAGGTTTAAGTGGGCCTGTAGGATGGTTCGAGTCAGAGGGACGTAGTGGATATTGGATCTGCTCATTGAGGACCGAGGTACGTACATGCCGTATGTCTCTGGCCGCTGGTCGGCATTCAGGTGCGTCCCCAGCCATCGGATATATATGAGGCTGCCATGAGCCCTCAAAACAAGGTACGTGACCTATCTCAAGCTCATTCTCTTGGATCGCGTTTCTCTGCCAGACCATACCGGGCGGCGTCCTGGTGTTCTCGTCCCCCATCTCGGCCATGGACTCTTCCCGTGTCACACCACTACTTATCCCGTGACGCGCCTCTCTCAGTTCTGGCGTGTTGTTCAGTCACTCGGTCTTCCCGGCCATGATACTCCTGCATTGCTTGTAGTGTACATTCTGTTGTTATGATGTGATAAGTATATTAGCTCAATATATTTAGTTTTGAATGAATATTTGCAGTGTGTGATGTGAGGATATGGGACGGGTAATATGCCTTGCCTTCCGGGTTCGTAGGAATCCATCGGCTCCTACAGAGCCCAAGTGGTTGTCTGACAGACCCTTGCAGAGCCCTGCTGTCCGGTGCGGGTCAAATTACAAGCCCTTACAGGACTTCACACGCATATTGTAGGTTACTATAAGGCCCGATGCAGGGCTATAGGATATGGTTACCCTTCTACTGATCGCTACGGATGTTGCAGTGCCCTACCAATGCTACAGGTGCTTACAAAACTGAAACCACTTTTAGTGATGTGTGCTACGAGACAAACAGCAGAGTGCCCATGCATACTACTAGGGGGATTAGATCAAGTTGTTGGTGGTTTGTAGTCGTGGGAATATACCTTTATTGACCCTAGAAAATAGCCGGATATGTACGGCAAGTGCTTAAATTACTTTGTGTGCAAGGTTACTGCCCTCGAAAATGAAGCCAGAATTTCGTACACCCGGTTCATCCCGACTTCCCTATCCTTGCCGACAGCCCATTCATCAGCATGCTTACCTGCTCCCTTTCTCCGCGGCCGCTCAATGACCTCACCAGGACCTCACTGCTCCAATGCTTGCATGGTGCCGGTGAGCAGCCTTCGACGGGTATGGCAGCCTGCAGAGTGAGCGCGCCTGCGTGACCCCACCCTGTCCTTGTGCATCTTCCTCTGTGCTTCTCCGAATAGCGATCAGTTTGGTTTCGCCGTCCTTGAAACACGTCGTGCAATTACATCCCTCCACATGTGCAAATATCTTGTAAATACAGTATGTTCGACTTCGAGGTACGCAGCGGAATGCTCATTACACGCAGCACTTTAGACGTCCTCCTGAAGCTTTTCGCACCTGCTGAGGGAGCGTGCAGAATGGCATCCATCTCTTTCGCGCCTTACGGTTAAGATCGCGGTCTCGAGCACAGACTGTCAATTGGTGCACGTTGACGTCTTCCTGTTGACGGCGACAAGGCTAACGCTCTATGCGAAACGCAAGCTTACGTCGGCATACATAACTCGGTTCCCATTTCTGTGCGCTGCAGCACTTTCGCACTCAACGGCTGCTTTGCCATTTGGGACGACAGCCCGTTACGGTAGCACACATCCATCAACGTCAGCAACTTTCATCCCGTCCGCTCTGCGGTCGCGCTTTCCCATTTTGACCGTGTGCATCGACCACTGCATCGAAAGCCTGCTCGCAATAAGCTGCGGTCACAAAATCACGGAGCCCCAATTTAAGCTGTAGTCAGGCTGTAGTACAACTCCTGCATCAATGGCGCTTCTCCACATGATTCGGTGGAAGGCATCAGCTCTGAGCTCAGGTGCCAACCTTACACGGACGCGCAGAACTTGGCCACCATGATATGCAGGCTCTTCATCTATGGTGAGCCCTCAAGGCCTCACAAGTCACACTGTCCTCATGCTCGCTCGCTCCGACATGCAATAGGTGACATTGACTGACATAAGATCGGAGAAGGCATGGAGGCTCGTGCTATGGGAGGCGAGACTCATCATCCAGCTCCCAGTCAGCCTCCTCTTCCTTTATTCCTCCGCGCTGTTTATCCACTTCGACTTCAACATCTCCGGTGCATCCCTGTTTGTGGTGTCACCTGTCATTTGTTCATTGTGCACGCCTGCAGACTTCACCGGCCATATTGTCACCACACCGTTGCGCCAGGTCCCGAACCTCGCGCTCCTTGAGCGCAGAGCTCGCGTGCTCCTCGATTGTCTCCAAGGGCAATAGCAACCTTTCCGACTCCATACCATGGCACCGCGGGTGGTGGCCGACTCACCATCAGAACTTCGGGGAATCCCTTATGTACTTACTGTTCTTATTTCCAAATTTAAGCTACCAAAGACGCGCAAGAGGTCCAAGTCCAACTAAGATATGCAAGCGTTATGTGATAATGTACAAGAGTACTAGGCTACAGTATAGTCTCGTGCGAGTGGTAATCAGCATAGGGGTTCACAAAGTAGGTATTAAATGCATCGAGCGAATCAGCAACATCGAAATTGATGGGCAGCGAACCACTACCAAACACCGGCATAAGATGACAAGCACGCTCGATCTGGTTTACATGAATGACACTAGTCACTCGGATGCCATTAACACCTATCTCAGGCCTTACTACCCACATGTTGGTAGTAGGATGTGGACCATCAGCGTCAGTGGTAAACCAATGTACCAGAGCACAAGAATAAAAAACAAAGTCATGTGTGAATGACAGAAATTGTCGAATGTGAGCAACGCGATACCGGGCCATCCCGTATGCATCTGAATCTGTTATAACGAGAACAGTATCGTACCGGGGGGATTTACCATACCATTTTGGGTTGCAGCGTATGATCTCGCGATGCATTCCGGCAGGCCCGGAAAGGTCACTTGGAGCACAGTATACAACCAATGCGCTCTGGTGTAGCCCAATGCGCTCACGTGCTGGGATATGAGGCATATCGTCGAGTGTAGCATCTAGTGCGAGCTTGACACCCGGATACTGCTGCTTATGCAGGAAGCGGCAGAGCAACTCACGGAGGTGAGGCTCGTCAAGCTCAGCCGAGAGCCGGTTTAGCTGGGGAGTTACTGCGCGCACCCGCCGAACCGTTAACCATGAACAAGATCCTATAACAAAACTAAAATCAATCACCTTGCATTTTCCCAAGCCAGATACGAGCACTGTTGGAGTCACCGTCGTCGGCCTGAGCATCCGCTAGAGCGCCGAGGAAGACATCCTCCTTCTCTTGCTGTACACTGACAGTCTCGTCGTCACCAAGCTCTAGTCGCGCAGCCGTGAGCACATCATTTTGAAGCATACTCCTGCGACCAAACTCGACAAGAGCTGCGGACATCTTGCTCTGGCGCGTGAGGGTGCGCAGCATCTGCCCGATTGCCTCCTTGTGGTTGGAGCGGCGCCAGGTTTCCTTCACCACAACGATGTGCTTCAACTCCGTAATGGAGGAGCACAGCCCATTCGGGGACCCGAAGAGGCGAATGGATCGAATATAGTGGACGAGCGAGTGCTGGCGTGGGAGGCCACAGCCGTCCGGGCGGACACCTGTGTCGACGAAAATGGATCGGAGCTCATGGAAATAATCTAGGGCTTCCTGCATCGCATCCAGGCTAAAGGTGTCGTGTGAAGATCGGCGGGAATCATAACAGAAGTCGAGGAAAACGGTGAGACATTGAACCATCTTCTCGGGAACGAGACCGGTTATAGCAGGGATATAAACCTACAAATGGAACTGTAAGTCGATAGAGACAACGTGAACACTGAGTAGAAGCACACTGGTGTACCTTCATCAGACACTTCGAATCATGGCCCGTCCATTGACTGAAATTGCGCCCGTGATGGAAGTGTCGTAGCCCAGGAAATGGTGGTGCAGCAGCAATTCTACAGTGCGGCACCGTGAGGCCTGTGAGCGGTGACGCGCAGAACACTAGATTAAGCAAACACACCGGCGGTCAATCTCTTCGATAATCCGATTGGCTGCATTTTCGGATTCAGCGGTGAGACGAATGTATTCCATCACCCATTTGACAAGGTGGTCTTTGAAGGTGCCCTTGATCAGCTGGTGGAGCAAATCGGGCGTGATAAGTTCATGGATATCAGCCCGCGGGAAGTGGTTCGTGAAAGGCTACAATTGGAGAGCAAGTAGGAATTTGTTTAAGACATGTTTGACTCGAGATAATAGCATATGTCATACCTGAACGTCCGCGACAACACCAAACACATTCCAAAGTATTTGGGGAGAAAACGTCTTGACGAGGCATTCTGTATACTCTCGGAACCTTGGTTTGCCGGCATTCTCGAGGTTGTCAGGAAAAGCCAGGCATCTGTGCGTATGATGAGAGGGAAAGCGAGTCGTCAAGAAACTAATACGTACTTGGGGCACCATCCCTGCACAATGCCGGCGAGACATACCTGCTCAGGGTAGTCGGCGATAAATGGTCCGAGCTCGAAGATTGCATGCTGAAAATGTCCATCCGGGCATTTCATGACATGAGGGGTGAGCATCGCCAGGCGGAGAGGGCTGAGGATTTGGGCAAGAGCGCGATGATAAAGCTCCTTTGAAAAGAGACGGAACTCATCGGTGTCTTTGTCCCGTCCTCCTAGATTTCCGTAACTGCGAGTAAGCTGTATGGTTCAAGCCATAACATCCAAGTTTTCGAGCAACTCACGTTTGGGAATGGCCAAGAATGCCAATGGGACGACTGTGTCCACGATGAGCACGGTGCATCACATTGTGAATGTTACCCAGCGACATGTAGAGCGGGTGGTATGCTTGATGTCCGCCTATGAGCGAGACAGTGGTTTTGTCAGCCCCAAATACTGCGGGGACGAGCATGGTGCCGTGCATCATTTGATCCTCCGATAGCGTATCCTAATGATGCTATACAGTCAGCATAGCTGTTCACGCTAGAGGGAACAGGCTCGAGAACACTTCCACCACTAGCACCCAGCGTAATGGTTAATGGTGGACAACGTCTGAACCGAGGTGCCGATATTGTGCCCGGCAGAGCTACGTGAGAGAGACATTGCAGGACCAGTACTCACCGCCTTTTTGAATGCCCATCTCCCTGACATTAAGTGCGAGAAGCGGCGGCAGTCCTCCCCAGAGTACTCCTCAAATGGCATGTAATCCCAGGCGCCGTCGAAGTCAGTACTCCACGCTATGCTTTCCGCCACATGAAGCGGGTTGCGTGTATAGACGATGTAGGGTTGGAGCTTCCACACTGGCGTCTGAGGGGTGATTGGTCCGGTGTACTTCATTTCGAACGTTCTCCAGGAGACTTCACCGTATGGGATCACATCAATGTGTTCTTCAATGTCGTCGGCATCTTTGAAAAAACCGGTCGCGTTCGGATCGCCGGTCTCGAGTGCCTTCTGTGCCACAAGGATGCGAAGCAGCTGATCAATCTTCTTCCTCGAGGTCTGGACTTCTTCAAAGTGCCAGTGCGTAAACTCGAAATGCGGCCAATTTTCGAATGGCCACCAGTCGGGATCGTTGTCTTGTGGAGGAGGAGGGCTTCCGAGAGGTAAAAAGACCCCATCTTCATCGCACAGCTGGGCTACATATTGCGTGCGTGCTGTATTAGCGGATGAAAAGAGTCGAGGATGCAGTGAAGGTACACACCAGTGAGGTGGGGATGATAAACAAACATCGAAGGCAGCGCGAGCGGTTTTGGGAACTTGTGGATGTTGACGTTGTGGGCGGCATAGCGGCGCTCCGTAGCGAAGGTACGGCGGCAGAGGTTACAAAAGCAAGTCATGGATGGAACGTGACAAGTGCGAGGTTGGATGTTGAATGCGACTTGTCTGCCCACGCGAGCAGGACCGAAGCTCTGCACCGGACTTGCCCGAGAGTGTCCAAGTACGGGCGAAGTACGGGCGGCAATTTCCTGGCCACCTCAGCTCCTCTCAGCTCCTCCTCTCACCCTGGAATGGCTCCCGCCAAAAAGAAACCGAAGCCCAAACGGGCATCGGATGTGCACTCGGAAGGGTCTGAAGAGCACACCATGGATATAGGTATGTTGGAACGCCCTGTATTTCTGAAGTCACATCGCTGCGAAATTTTTTCGCGGTGACAGATGCGTTCCTCAGCTACTAACGTACACACTGTCCTGCTTCACAATCAGACCAGTACGAAGATGACGATGAACAATTTGAACTCACCCCACCCCCACCCCGGGCCCAAAAAGGCCAGTCTGCACGCCGATCCCAGCCCGGTTCAAACACTGGCACGGAAGATGCTGAAGATATGCCCTCCATCACCACAGACCATCCACCACAGCCCACACGTCGCTACAGCACGCGTGCCACGAACGCAGACCGCCACCCTGGCCATGATGTGGGGCTTGGGTAGAAAGAAGCGAAGCTTGAGTGCGAAGTCACTGCTGCAAAGCGAGCTGAGCACAAAGCGGCCGAGGACGAGCGTAAACGTCAAAAGGCTTACCTGGCTGATGTGGAGGCCTCAGGCATCCGGAAGCTCACCGCGTTGCAGGCCGAAAGGGAGCGGGATGACCGCGACGACAACGACGTCCAAGCGAGTGCAGTGCATGGCTACACGCATACGTCTTTGGTAATTGTGTCCCGGTCTCTTCTAACCTGGGCCTGATTCTTCTCCTTTACAGCGTCGGGTAGCAAGTATCGTAATGAGGACGACGCAAACTTGAAGTCATCCGGAACCCCCGAGGAATCGAATTCAGAGGGGGAGTCAGCCCCGGTGGTCCTCAGTCAGAAGCGCGTACGTGCCACTTAGTTCACAGGATACTCACCTCAATGGGTATTGCTGACCACCTTTCCGGGCATTCAGACCAAATCTAAAAACAAAACGAATGCTGAATGAGTTCGAGAGAAGCGAATCAAAATCATCAGTCAGATAGACGACGTGACTGGTCAAGCCAAGGCACGGGAAAGCGCACGCCAGGAAAAGAAGTCAGCGAGCACCCGCGGCTCCTCGGACGGGTTCCCACAGACGTGAGCGCGCATCTCCCATCCCCAGTCCGTCGATCTTACCGCTGACACTACGCACTGCAGAGCGAACTTACTACCAGCTGGCGAATATGATCCGACTGTCTACACATCCTCTTACCGCGCCAAGCTGGCAGCGTCTGCAACCACTCAACTAAGAAAATCTACCAACTCGCATCCCGGAACACCCACGCCTCAGCGCCGTGCCATCTCAGGCTCCAACACCAGCTCGACACCTCGCACGCCTGTCCTCCGCCTTCAATCCTCGACCCCCTCTCTCTCTACGACGCCGTCCGTAGCGCGTGCCACACTATCGAGCTCGGCGTCCTCACGCCAAGAACATGCGGACGACGACGAGGATATCCTAGGGCCAGGAGGGTTAGATGATGATGATGTGAGTATTAGTCGAGAGTCGGTGCTCGGACGGCCAAGGGGTCGACAGCCGGAGGTGCGTAGGTTATTCCGTCCTGTCTTATGCTACCAGCTAACTCAAGGCAGCTTGTCGCGGTCACACGTGTGGAAGCCGAACCAGAGTTCAAGCCCAAGAAGAAGCGCACTGCCAAGGCTGACATGGACCCATCCAAATCCCGCTCCGTCAATACGCTCGATGAATAGATTCGCGACAAGTTCGAAGCGACTATCCTGCCGTCCGTGATTCATCATTTTGGCTCGCAATGTGACCCCTGGATCCTCGATTCAAAGGAGGACCGGCGATCCCACGTTGTGATGGCAACGGACTCGGAAGATGATTGGAATGCCAGCCTTGTTCAAGTCCTGCAAGACCTTATCGACCATCTCTTCCCTCGTCGGGGATACCAGCTCAAAACAAATAACCGCATCGGCCAGATTGTTCGTGCCATCTTGCATAGCGCCTGTCGTGGCACAACTCACGCATCTCCCTTCCAGACTCGGCAGCGCGTCATAAACTGGCGCCGTGGCTTCATGATGAGGGCGCACAATGTTGTGAGGGATGCTGTTGACGATTTGAAGAAGGCTCACCCAGATGGAGCCATGTACCACATTGCCCACTGGGCCACGGCGGCCATACATCCCAGGTGCGGGTGCGCCTGGTGGGAAGCACCCAAATCGCACACGGTATGTTGGCGCGAGTACCGGATATCCACAAGGCCATATTGACTTGTTTTACAACATCAGAATCCGATCCCAGAAGGCCCGCTCATGTCGCCATATGTGCTGAAGACATTCGCACCGCACTTCAAGAGTATCTCCGGCTCGATCCTGGAGGAAGCTGATGAGCCCGTTGGAGCACTTAGCTTAGCATGCGCAGCGGTGAGGTTTTCGTTCATCTTAATCTCCAGACCGGCCAAGCGGCTCATATTATGCACGCAGGTTGAAATTGCCTTCGCATGCTGGCAAACTGGCCAGTATGTTCCACCCAAGGAGGAGTTCAGCGCAAAGGTTGGCGGAGAGGGAACTGACGGCTTTGGTGAGACCACCATCCAATTCATGCTTGATGATCCAAAGATGTGGGGTGAGTTCATGGCGCGTGCTCATCAGCATGCTCCATGGGGGTCTCAGTTGGCGAAGAAGCGCAGTCTGCCACGCAGTCGCAAGCGTAACATCTTTGCCAGCAGCTCACCCGTGCGCGGGGAGGAAAGTTCCTAGGTAGTGGCTTAGCTCAAACAGTACTGTACATCCAATGCATAATGTCTGTCCCCCGCTCTCCCACATGCTTCGTGTGCTTCATCTGCTTGATCATCTTAAATGGCTTGCTGGAGCAGTGGCCGAGTGTCTTGCTGCTTAGATCTACCATCTTAAATTTGCCCGTCTTCCAGTCTTATTTGAGAATATAAGAGTCAATAAGTGTCATTAAGAGGCGTTAAGAGCTGTTAAGAAAATCCCCGAAGTTCTGATGGTGACGGTGGGTTGGTATTCTGCCTCGGTGGGTTAGGCGCCCATGGAGTCTGACGTTCAGAGGTTCAGACGCTGGAGGAATTACTGATGCCAAGTACTGATGGCCGACCATCTCTGTCTACGACGACTGCCTACTGCGCGGGCATATGCCTCTGAAAAGTTCAGATCTCATCGCAGGAAATTACGTTCTTATTGAGGGCTTCGTACTCACCACTTAATCACTACTCGGACATTTGGATGTTCTTCTGTACATGTTTGCCCGGGCCCTCACATCCTCATGAGACAGCCCAAGACACAAAAAAAAACTGAAAAGGGCAAGACTACCAACAATGCCTGAATACCGAAAAACTCTACATCCACTTCTATGTGCATCAGTCCTTGTAAACTGCTCGTGTGCAAATGGATTTATTGCAGTGCGCGGTCTGCCAGTGCACTGCGTTTCCCGACTGCACACAAGGTTGCTGCCGCGGAATGCGGCGCTCATCTAGTTCCTTCTTCAGCCGCGCGTAACGCGCCGATGCTCTCTATCCGATGAAAGCTGAATTGATTGGGTTCATACATCACTGCCGTACTTCATGATCGCGGATATCCCCTGAGAGGCCTTCTGTATGTGCGCATGGGGTAATAAACGGTCTGTACGGTGAACTTTGTACGGAAATCTCACACAACTTAGCCAGTACTACCGGATCATACGGAGCTGCCTCCTAATCGTCACGAAGGTGCAGCCGCGCCTGCTTTATATAACGCCATGCTCAGTATTGCATCTGAATTTAATTGAGAACACACTAACATTGTCCGTTTCCGAAAGCAGGAGCTCTTCCTTCCTCATGATCGTCTCTGCGACCTCGTCGTGCAGCCAGACGAGCACCGGCTCGCCGTCTTGCGCCGCGTCGATTCCAGGCTCAGCTCGCTCCGCGACGCGCCAGGCTCGGGTGATGTTCCATAGTTCGTATGCCTTCCAATCCTCTTCACGACGCCCGAGGTACCCGCTCGTCGTAAGGGAGAGAAACTGGAGGGAGAAGAGCGGCGAGCAAGTGCGGCCGCCGTCCCGTCAAAGTCGAACGCGGACCCGCGGATGGCGCGTACGACGTCCTCCGAGTGCTGGATAGCCTAGTCCGCGCCGTGGTAGACGGTGGCGTGGACGACGACGCGCAGATGGGTGAGGCTTTGTAAAGGCTGAAGTAGAGGGAGGAGACCGTCCTGTGCAGACCATTAATGAGAGATGGGCGCGTACACGGATGATATGAGAACGGAACACCGTACCAGAAGGTCGTCCCATTGGAGTCGCGCAGGATTTTGATGAGGAGAGAAGCATCGCCCAGTTGGTCCGCGGATTCGCGACGACGTCGCCTGGTGTCTAGGTCGAGTGCGCGGATATGGGGTGTGCGGGGGTGTGCGTCCGTGAAAAGGAAGGAATGGAATTTTCGCATTGATTCTCGGCCTCTGAGATGTATTGGGCGCATAGAACGCAGTCGTTTGGTGTCGACAGGCCGGAGGGAGGAGCCGATGAGTGCGAAGGAGAGGATGTCCGAGGCATCAGTAAGAAACTAGACAGTAGTCAGCACGTCCACGTTGAGTCCGGTGGCGATCATAGCAGCTTGTAAGAGGATTCAGTAGAGTATAAAAACGATAGCAAGCTAGCCGACGTCCGCGATGCTTGCGCCTGTAAGAGAATACTAAGAAAGAAAGAAAGTTGAACGTCTTCACTTCACAAGTCTTCAGTCCGGATCCGGAATGGGGCGACTCGTGCTGCGCCATTATGTAATTGATAGTCATGCTAGGCGCCTCTAACAGCTATTAGGCGCCCTGAGCATGTCTCCTCCCGACGATCATCGTCATCCGCTTGTCACGCATTCCACCAAATATCGCACTTTATGCGATTTATCTGTGGAGCTTCTATCAATTATCGTATCTGACATCGCTCACTGCAAGGGGATAGTGGTGCCATGTAGCTTAGTATGCCGCTGTCTGCGGGCCGTGGTCATCGAACATCTCTTCTCTAAGAGGCTGGTTGCCCACGGAATTGAATCATGCGACCACCTTCTCTCTTTTCTGCAGGCCAACCCCAACGTCTCTCAGAAGATCCAGACGCTCAAGATGTCCGGCGAAACCCTCGATGACATCGCTGTGGCTAAGCTCATCGCGTTGTTACCCAAGCTGGCGGAACTCGAACTTGGGCGCTTCTTCTATCCGCTCCGGATCCCTCCTTCGGACTCGGTGCCGCGGCAGGACAATCCTGGACTATTCACCCTCGATACCCTCCGCTTTGAAATTCCCGACTTCCGTCCCCAACCCCCTGAAGACGCATCCTCCATCGCCGGTTTCCTTCGCATCCTCTCCCTGTTCCACATCAAGAGATTGACCACGGGCCAGTCGCACGGTCGACAAAGCGAGTTCGATACATCTACCCCGCTCGACCTCGGACTCCTTCGTCGGCCTCTCAAGATAAATGAACTCTTGGTCGGCCTCTCTCTGCGACAGGAGTTGGACAAGAAGGCCATACCATTCCTTATTAACGCCTTGGCGCACGCCATCGAACCCGGGGGTCTACAGAAGCTCATCGTTCGACCCAACTCGGCGGCCGCAGTCTTTGCGATAGGGGACCTCTTCGCGAGGGCCTGTGGGGAACTGAAGACCTTGAGCATCGCCGGGGACGCTCCTAGTCCTGTGTCCAAGCGATCGGGTTGGGAGGACCCGTTAGACAGTACGTTCTTCCACTATTGGCCAGGCCGTACATGTCGTGGGCTGACATCGACTATCTGTCCTGCAGCAAACTGGCATGCGCTCAACCTGGCAGCGTGCCCGAAGCTCGAGTCTATTGAGATTGAGATCTTCTTCCGCGCGCCGTGCGACGAACCCCAGCCTCAGAACATCCCAGCCTTGAGCCTCGCCGGCGCTGGCATGCTCTCCCAGGCGTCAGGGACGCTACGCAAGGTCTCTATCATCATATGGGATCTGCCTCGCATCTCGACGCTGAACAACAAACGAACATTGCGCCTGCAAGCGTTCGACAAGGTCGTCACCGCCGATAGGTTCCCTGTGATCCAGGAGGTCCGGGTGGCCGTTATGCCTCAGAGGGCCCTGTGCGTGTCGGCCGGGTACGAGTGGCTCAAAGTCGTCGCCGCGGTGCAGAAGGCATTGCCTGGCCTTAATTCGCGGGGTTTGCTCAACGTTACATGGACGCCTTGAAGGGGTGGCATCCATTCATAGTGCGTAGCGACTCTAGATTGGGATGTGCCTTGAAACTCACAATCACGAACCCGACAGTGGCAGTACCCGGATCCACCTTGTCTCTAAAAATGTTCCCGGCAACGGTGATTGTTCGTGGGCTGGAGCGTTGGACGGTCGCGCGCAAGAACGTGCTCTAGATCGCTACTCCCTACGGTGGAAGAGCGCTCGTTCAGGATCCTCAATGTATATCTGTGTGCTCCGACGGTTTACAGTCGTTATAAGCCGTCTTCGAGATGCGGTCGCCAAACCGTCAATGCATCTACGTTTCCTGGTATTGCACTTACCTAATTGCGAAGTGATGTTGTCCTCAACCACCACGATGCGCCCGAGATGTCGAAAGCAGAGCTCAAAAATATAATTGGTAATTTACGGTCAAGATAGCGTGCACGATACTGTCCAAAAAATAGTCAAATGGCGCCCCTCTATCATGGCGATCGTCATCTGCGCTTGAAGACGAGTGGTGCACGCTCCGGGCTGCAACTCCCCGTTAATGTCCATACACAAACCCAAAGCCAGAGAAACAAAAACGCACTACACCGTCAAGCTGTGCACGCTCTTCAACAACCTCTTTTTCCTCGCCTCGAACGTCTCGCCCTTGAACTGCGCCTCCTCCCGCACCTCGACCTTGTACCGCGACGCGATGAGCGTCAGCACCGCCACACCCTCCGTCTCCGCGAACCCACGACCAATGCACCCGCGCGGCCCCCCGCTGAACGGCAAGAAGGCGTCGCGGTTGTAAGCGCCGAGGAAGCGCGCGGGCTTGAACTCGTCGGGATCCTGCCAATAGCGCGGGTTGTGGTGCAGCGAGGGCGTGCAGATCGTGATGTGTGAGCCGCGGGGGATCGGGATGGTGCCTTTCTCGCCGGCGGCGTTCGTGGTGGTGAAGGTGACGTCGTCGACGTTGACCTTGGGGATGAAGACGACGGGAGGGAAGAGACGGAGGGTCTCGTTCATCACGCTGGGGGGGGGTTAGTGGAAGTCGCCGTTCGGATAGGAGAAGGGACACGCACGCGAGCGAGTAGGAGAGCGAGCTAAAATCTTCGTATGTCTAGAAGACGGGCGGTAAGAGTTGGGTGTTCCTGAAGAAGACTGAGGGGTACTCACGGGACTTCTACCGTTAGATAGGACAGACTTGATGTTCTGGTAGTACGCCTCCTGTTCGTCTTGGTGCAGCGCGAGCAGGATGAACGCGTAAGCCAGGGTGTGCGCCGTCGTCTCGTAGCCCGCCACGAGGAACAAGAAGACATTTCCTAGAGCCACCCCTACGTCAGCCAATACCAACCCTCGATGTTCGACCGTGCATACCGAGGAGTGCCTCGTTAGTCAATTTCGCCGCATTGTCTTCCTCCGCCTCGTTCGCGTCCAGCAAACTGTTGAACAGGTCGTGCCGCTCTTCCTTGACCTGTGTTGACCGTCGAGCCTCAATCATTTCCTTGAGGTAGCTCTATCAATTCGAACAAACAGGTCGACACCTCAGCCGGCTGGCCCGACATCCAACATGAGCAAACGCGAAACAAATCGCGACGTACCTCGAGCTCCTGGTTCGCCCTCATGAAGTTGCGCATGGTCGGCGTGCCCCAGCGCAGCATCCATTCGGGGAATATGACCCTCCACAACAGGCGGTGCGATACCTCGGACAGCGCGTCCTTGAAGGTCATAGTATACCCTGGCGGCGCGATCTTGTCCTCGTTCCAAGTGATGCGACGCCCGAAGCCCGCGGCGCCAATCACGAGTAGGGTAGCCTGCAGGAGCCAAACGGGGGTGCGGTGTGCGCGTGCGCGTGCATGGTAAATTTCGGTGCCAGCGGCCTGAGTGGGGAGTGCAGGCTGAAAATACGGGGGACGTACCGGGACAGTGATGTCCATGACATGATCCACGTCGATCACCTCGCGCGACCCCCACTCGTTCTGGAAGAGATCCTCGACGATCCGGACGGTCTCATCCCATACAAGGCGATTGTTCCTCTGCCGTCATCGTTAGCTCCTACTCACACCATGGCAGCTGCAGCTGAAGACCAAGATATATACCTCCGAGAACGCGGGGGCAACGATCTTGCGCTGGTGCTTCCACTCGTCGCCTTCAGTGGCGATGATGTTTGTGCCGAACACTCGCAGCAGCGCGTAGGGCGCAGTCGGTTTCGGAAAGCGGGCACGGGCCCCAATTATTTCCTGCGTTCAGTCTCAGGTAAGGAATAGGAATAGGGGCTAGAACTCTACGACCGACCTTGGTGATATTCGGATCCGCAATGTAGATGTCCGCTTTGGGGCGTGGAAGCAGGTTTATCTATAACACGAGTCAGCACCCTTTGATCTTAAGAATGTCCAGACACTGTGATGTTATGTAAGGGTACGGTGTCGTACAGTACCCATCTGGGGTTGCTGTGGTACTGTGTAGGGTGCAGCATATTGACAACATACCGTAGCGATGACGTCCCACCCCGCCTTCTCAAAGTTATCAAAATTGCTGTAGAAAGGCCACTGTATACCTGGGGTGACCCACTTGACCCGAAAGGGAGGCAGGAGCCAGCGGTCGTTGAATACCGTCCGGAGGCCGGGCCAGTGTCTGTCGACATGTATCCCTGCCAGTCAACCAATGATGACGTTCTTGTTTGAAATTCGAGCCGCACCCGATCGCGCGTTCCTCCTGCCGGAACGCACTGAGCCTCTGAAGGATGAATATGGCCGCGAACGTCCCAAGTAGGGCATAGATTTGCCCGCTCTCGAGCATGGAGGCTTTTGAGTGTGACGTGGGGGGAAAGAAGGAAGGAAGAAGTCCACGATGGCTGTTACTCTTGTGGTAAGGGTAGCCTGGGAAGTCAGTTTCTATAGGTTGCTTTGACGTAAGTACTGATGCAGATGCACGCCAGCCTCCAGGCCAGGGCGGCCGTATGATAGCTGTGCAAGTCACGACGTCGTGACGCTCAAGAACGTGGAACCCGAAATCAACCGACCGTCATGAAGGCTCACAAACCGGTGTCCACGAATGCGTTTTGGTAGAATTACGGGCCCACGGTGGGAGTCAGCAAAAGTTGAAGTTGAAGTTGAAAAAACACTAGACAAAATAGCAACTCCTGGTTTCGATCCAGGGACTTCAGGGTTATGAGCCCTGCACGCTTCCACTGCGTCAAGTTGCTGTGATTGCTAAACCATTTTGATAATTAAGAACTCAAAGGAAAAGCGCCTATATGACCGTGGCATTCGAAGCGTACATTCGACGTACACGTTGATCAATAAGTAACCGTACGACACAGTATGGTGCGTAGGACTTCAGCGGGCAGGCAGAGCCGCTACTAGTACCTGTCCGAATTGCTCTTAGATAATTCTGAAGACAAACTCGCAGGCGACTGCGACCACTCTCTCGTTGGTGGACTGGAGGAGGTCCCGTATGGTACAGAATATCGTCCCCATCCCCGACGCATCTCGACCACGCAACCGCAGTCCCAAATCGGACACAAGGCATATAACTTGGGCGTAGCAGCTCTGATCAGATGATGCGTCCAATCAACTTGAGGCATCCGAGCGTGTTCCCTCCGGGTCGACCGCCAGGTGCGGATCCTACCTAGTTCCACAGACCCCCTGCCAGGTGATGTGGTAAAAGTTGCGGTGCGTTCAGGCGCGTTGCCCTTGTTCCTTATTGGGTGATGGTTTCAGAAGGACGCCAATCACGATACACTTTTGCGACAACTTATTAGCGGAAATCCGAGGCAGAGACTACGGTAGGTCTACGCCTCACCTTTCGTATGTAAGTCCAGTTCCTGGTCAGGCACTAATATAGAGTCCTAAAGGATACCGCGGATGCAGCCCGGTCAACGATGAATGTCATCAGCCAGGCCAGGCGTGTCGAGCACAGCTCTGCGGCGCGCTTCGCGACGTCCAACGCCAGGAGGGTCCGGGGGCGCTGGTCTTCGCCACCGTCATGCCAAGCCACGTCAAGAACCTTACCCCAAGGGGTCTTTCGAGTCATTCGGACTGTGAACGCCGCAAGTTAGTACGACTGAGTGGCGAGGAATCGAAAACGTACGGGGAATGCTGGAGCGAGAGTGCCAAGGCTTAGAAGTATGGAGGAACGTAAAACATGGAAGCAATAGCACCGGTTCCACTCTTTCCCAGCCGGCGACACTGCAGGGTGTGCACCGCTGCCCGCGCCATTACACTCCCATACACACAACCCCACAAGCCGGACGAAAGCGATGGGCGCTGCCATCACAGAGAACGACGCCCGTTGGATCTGTATAAACGTCCCGCGGTAGCGGACCGGGTCCATGAACTCATCCCGCAGCCACGCCCATCGAACCTTATAGTGTCTTCGCACGAGCCCGCACGGCGACACACGCCATCTCTATCTCCATCTATATCGCCGCCACGTCGACGACGAGCCTCACAACTACCCCAACTCCAGCTGGACTGAGGAGATGTTGCAACTCACTTTCACGGACCGCCCGCTGAACTCGACGGTGGTGAATGCGGCGAACGATCAGATGATGTACGACATCAAGACGCCACCATTGCGTGGGGGCTCGACGACGACCGTGCGAGACGCGAGGGGGAACGTGGTGGCGAAGTACGAGAGCTCGGCGTTTGTGCACGAGCTGACTATCCAGGGAGAGAGGAGGGACTTGCATGGCTGGCTGGAGCGGAAGCACACCTTGTCATTGTGAGTATCGTCGTATATGGGATTCAAATATGGTGCTGACCTGGCAACGCGGACAGATCTAGGAGGATGCATGCCCCCAACGGGAGGAAATACGAGTGGCGGCGACACAATTTCACCTGGTTGGTGAGTGTGGCGGTAACGATGCAGACGTGGACTACCTGCGGTGTGGAGTGCGAAAGAGTGCTTACCTCTGCCCAACAGGTCACCGACTCAGAAACTGGGGAGCTCATAGCGATGTCGCAGAGTGCGAGCAAGCTGGATGGGACGAAGTTCACGGTGCAGATATCGGAAGAAGGCTTGCCAATACTGGATGCGATCGTGACGTCGTTTGCACTCCTAGAGGCGAGGGCAAAAGCGGCACAGGTTGTTGCACTTACACGCGAGTCCAGTTTCTAACACGGAGAGACTCTGGAAGTGTGTTCGTTCTATTCGTGTTCCATGGGCTTTAGTTTTCTTGGGGAGGATGGATGTATTAATTTGCGTAACTTATTCGATCATAACTTATTCAATGTTGTACTTACATATGATTTGGGCTAGTATTGAGAAGCACATACTCGCAGATAGGATATTCTTTTACTTGATACATAACCAGATAATCGTTCACAGATACGAGGTAGACAAAAGCGAGTGGGTTACAGACGGCAGAGAGAGCAAGAACTTGAAGTGATGGGCGTTTATTCGGCCACAAACAGGCACGGGCGTCTACAGTACTCCCGGTTCCGGTAAGGGCGGGGCGAGCCGTGCCGAAAGTGCTGGAACCAGCGAGCGCGGATAGCGATGCTGACTACAACGACCACCACTGCTCTCACTTATAAACCATCTCATACACCGTACGCAACGATCCTACACACGTCTCTCTCACAGTCTCTCTCACCGTGCATCGTCACCCCAGCATGTCCGACGGGAGGGGAATGCCGCTGCTCAGTGGCCCAGCCCCAGAGTACACGGTGAACGAGGCGTCGTGCCGGAAGTGCAACAAGGAGTTCAACATCCTCTTCGCCCGATCGCGGAAGTGTAACCACTGTGGTGCGTCTCAGCGTGGGGGAGTCAAATTTTCACGAATCATAGAAGCTGATTGGTCCTACCTTGGGTATATGCGCTCGTAGGATACTGCTACTGCCACTCATGTGCCGACTACCAGGCGCTCATGCCGCGGCGCGGCGATTCGGGTGCCGGGAACACGGTCGGATACGATCCACTACCTGTATGCGCGTTCTGCATAGAGATGCTGCAAAGTACGTGCTTATCCGGTTGCTCCGGAGAGGGTCGATGGGTGTTGAAAGGGGCACCGGTGCTGCCGCAGTCACCGCAGGCGGCAAGGGTCAGCTTAAACAGCTGCCGATGGCGAAACTCAAGAAGTACGCCAAAGCTTACAAGATTAACGTCGCGGGTATACTGGAGAAAGACGACTTTGTGGACAAGTTGGTGGCGACGCGGGTACGTCTATCTCACTGTCTGCTGCTTCTCCCGACGGTAGTCCTCTGCTTTGGGAAACCCCTCTTCCTCCGAGGCGTATCGCATCGCCAGACTGAATGCTGGCACCTGAGGCGTATACTGGACTCGCCCAGAATGCGACTGTTGCCACCGTGGCCCTTAAGTTGGGTGCAGTGTCAGTGTCCCCTGCTGCCATGTTTATGGACGTACAGCCTCTGCCCGTGCCCGTGCCCCGAGTTTTCCCCGTTATGGGGTGAAGACAATCCCGACTCGATTTTTTCTTTGTCATAATATCTGGCCACAAAGTTGGACGCAATATCCAGCAGCACTCCTTGCGAGTGGAGGCACACGCACGGACGCTATCTGGAAGGAGTAGGAATCTATCCGGATACGCCGTGTTAGCTGCCCCAGTATCCGTACTCGCACACAGATATGTTCCTGCGGAGGTCTGGGTATGTACCCGTCCAGATTGCAGTGCAATGTTGGGCGATTCACATTACGGCGCTCTCACCAGGCTTTGGTGTGGGTTGAATTGTTTGTAGCCTCGACGCATATAGTCTCGTAAATTCTAGGCTACGAGGGTAATTCCTGTTCTCACCGATTTTATGATAGAGGCCTGATGGCTGTCTACCGCACGCACACGAGAGCTACTATCGGAAGAACTCTGTCCCCAACCGCGCGAATAATCGACCACGTGGAATTTTCAGCCGTGCAATGGACGCAATGTCAGGCGAGCGTGGCCCATCTTCTTCGTCGCCAGCGCCACGACAACAGCCACAACCACAATACCAGCAACGACAACCTCAACAATACCCACAATATGCTCAATATCACCCTCGGCAACGGACGACTTCAGGCCCAAGCAGATACAATCCTCATGCCCAAGTCGATCCAAGATCACAGCAGCAGCACCAACAACAGTATCGTCCGCCGCCACCACAAGCGCCTCGGCCCCCGCAGCCTGGTGCCCCTCCCCGATATACCCAACCAAGCCTCAACGTCCCTCCCCAAGCGTCGACCCGACCACGGGCGGCATCCACATCCTCTCCCCGCGCGACGTCATCATCGCCCCCACGCCCCGTCGTTGTGCCCAGCATCGACCAGCTGCTCGAAATGTCGGACGCGCAAGTCGCCGCGCTCTCGATCGGCTCGCTCAAGGAGATCCTCTTCAAGAACCACGTCACCGCGCGGCTCATCGTCGAGAAGGGTGAGCTCGTGTCGCGCGTGAAGACGCTCGTCGAGGAGGAGCGGGCCGAGCGCGAACGCAAGGCACGCGAGGAGGAGGCCGAGCGGCAGTACGAGGAGCAGATGCGCGCAGCACGGGAGGCGTCGTCTAACCCCACGGCCCCCTCGCATTCTGCGTCCCCCACCCCGGAGCGGGCGCAGGGTGGGGATGGAGGTGTCCAGATGCCTGTGCCTCAGCGGGCGGCGGCGGAGGGGGTGGCGTTCCCCGAGGCGGAGACTTCGTCTTCGCCCCCGAAACGTGTTGTCACGCCTCAGCCGACGAGCACGCTGCCGCCTAACGTGCAGGCGATGGCTTCGCGCCTCGAGCGGACCGGGTTGTGTGTGATTTGCCAGGACGAAGAGGCTAACATCGCGATCGTCGATTGCGGGTGCGTTCTTCGCGACTTCTTTGCGTGAGTTGCTGTCTGACATTCTCAATCACAAATAGGCACCTGGCGATGTGTCGGGAGTGCTCGGACCTGATCATGAACAGCACGAGAGAGTGTCCCCTCTGTCGGACGAGAATCGTTACGGAAAGCCGCCTGCTGCGTATCTTCAAGTCCTGATTCTCGCCATGTCGTGCCCGTGTCGTCGTGGTGTGTCCCTCTGTTCGTCGCGCTTGTCAATGCTTGCTTTCTGTGTGTTTTATTCGTGCAGTATCATTGCGCTTTATGAATGTACCGTGCTGTTGTGCTCATAATGTAATCTACATTTCTGTTTTATTCGCGGGACCGATCCCGCGGTGATAAAACATGTGAGAGTGTTTCTACCCCCGATTCGCTCGAGATTAGTAACACTTATGCTTCAGTTGTAGGAGGAGATCATCTGTCACGGGCATCGTCCGTCTTTACCTGACGCATACACCGACCGGTGACTACGACTGGATAGAAGCAGTCCGTATGGTTGCCGATCGGGGTCGGTGCCGCCGCCAGCGCCTTTTGTCTCCTCCGCCTTGCTGCGAGCGGGATGCCGGCACCAAAGAATAGTCATCCAAACCCGATTAGTCGTCCAGACGAATTTATTAAGCAACTGCAGACCCCACACTTGATTCGTGACGGTGATACTTAGAAGCGAATGTCAATAGCTAAACGCCTTAAGTAGAAGGAAAGGCGACCACCGATAAGTCAGCATTCGTCATGGGACTATTTAGCGGTGTTTACAGGAGGTCTCCTGTCCATGGAGGGTAGGTAATATTTCATCACGCCAATACAGGGGACAGTGATGCCGAACTGACGTTGCATCTTGTCACACATAGGTACTGCGGGTATAAAAACCGACGGCGCAAGGCAGGGTTGAGCAACATCATTCCCATTCCCACTTGCATCTCGAAACCCAACCAGCCTTCTTCTTCGTTTGCTTCCACCTTTTCAACCAGCCATCGAAATGCCTCTTCTCGAACTCTGGAGTCCTGCCGCCCCCCCGCCGACCAAGCTCGGCCGCCACCGCCGCCTGAGCGACAAGGCGGGGATCCACGTCTCGCCCATTTGCCTCGGGGGCATGAGCATCGGCGACAAGTGGGGGCCGTTCGGCATGGGCGCGATGGACAAGGCGTCGAGCTTCAAGCTGCTCGATGCGTTCTACGACGCGGGCGGGAACTTCATCGACACCGCGAACAACTACCAGGACGAGAGCTCGGAGGCGTTCATCGGCGAGTGGATGGAGACCCGTGGGATCAGAGACCAGATCGTCATTGCGACCAAGGTACAGTGTTTGCGTTTCTCTGGGTGGTTTGTTTTGATGGCTGACCGGGAGGTCGGGGGCGTAGTATACGACGAACTACAAGCGCGGCAGGACGGACATCAAGCAGCACACTGCTTACACCGGGAACAATACGAAATCCCTCCATCTCTCCGTCGAGGAGTCCCTCAAGAAGCTGCGGACTGGTTACATCGACATCCTCTACGTCCACTGGGTGAGCGGGTTCTCTGGCATGCTACATGCATCGCATTGACACTCTTTCATACAGTGGGATTATCAGACTAGCGTCGAGGAGGTTATGAACGGCCTTCACGGCCTCGTCATGGCCGGAAAAGTGTTCTACCTCGTAAGTCCTCGCCTGCGCTCTCCTCCCTCCTCGCGCACTCAATTCCGGCCCATCTGCGCAGGGCATCTCCGACGCCCCCGCCTGGATCGTGTCCCGCGCGAACCAGTACGCGCGCGACCACGGCAAGACCCCATTCAGCGTATACCAAGGCCAGTGGAACGTCATGATGCGCGACCTCGAGCGGGACGTGATCCCGATGGTCCGGTCCGAGGGTATGGCGCTCGCGCCTTGGAACGTGCTCGCCGCGGGGAAGATCCGCTCGGACGCGCAGGAGCGCGCGCGCCACGAGACCGGTGAGAAAGGTGAGTTCCCACTGGCTGAGGCTTCGATGGGGTATGCTGAGCGGTGTCGCTGTCAGGACGCATGTTCCTGTCGGATGACTGGGAGCGCACCGAGACGGAGCGCAACGTCGCGCGGGTGCTCGAGGAGGTCGCCGCCGAAGTGGGCGCGAAGAGCATCCAGGCGGGTACGTCGTGCCGTGGTCTATCACTTTTGTCAGGGAGGAATCAGGAGGATTGACGTTGGAATTGTTTGCAGTCGCGATCGCGTACGTGATGCAAAAGGTGCCGTACGTGTTCCCCATCGTCGGCGGACGCAAGGTCGAGCACCTGCACGCCAATCTCGAGGCACTCGACATCGCGCTCACGGAAGCGCATATCCGGAAGATCGAGAGTGCAGTGCCGTTCGAGGCGGGCGCCCCGCACAACCTCACGGTAAGTTTGCAACGTGGTGGATATCCTGGCTGCAGGGCAGGCACTGATGAGGGCCGTGTCACACGATGGCATCGCAATAGGGCGACGGGACGTTCTATAACACGGGGTTCGACAATGCCGGACAGTTCGATTTGTGGCCTGTTCGCCAGGCGATCCGTCCGAGCGGGTCAAACTGAGGGATTCGCTGCGCCCGGATGTTTGGTGAAGTGTGTGGCGGGTAGTCGTGCATGTAATCGGACCGAGCCACTGTTCCTAGAGAAGGGTGTATGTCGCCATATACCACTGCAGCTCTTCGTCCTGGCCACGGGGCTATCCGCCGTTCAGATCTATAGTGATCAGAATGAACGGCGTCAATGTGCGGCATTCATCAATGTGAGAGGTTAGTGCTATCCAGGTATTGATTTACAGACCTTGAGATGATGTAGGGGAGATCGTATACTAACTGAACTTGAGTCTAGTATTGCTCGAGGAAGGCTCGTGTCTCGTGGGTCTTCAAGGATGTTCAGTATGGCTATCGTATGACCTTTCATGTTGGATATCCAGAGACTGTGCGTCGCACACTGCCAGTGGGTGCGGTGCTGTGACTAGCACATCGTGGTGTATCAGCCCAGACACGAGGATGCGGGGGAGTCTTCTTCCATGTCGGGGGTCTGTCTGAATACGAAGACCTCAGTAAGGTGTTGGATGCAGACGGTGCTGTCTCACCGTTCGAAGTAAGTCGTCCTGAACAAGACGGTGTCGCACATTGAGGTATGCACTCCATTCGCATCCCCGGATCCTTACCCTGATTCGTCGCTTGCAATCTTTCGTTCTGGCAGTTCTATAACCTCACCTATTGCCAGAAATGGAGCAGAGGCGTACGCCCACAACGAGGGGAGCATTTGCCACGTTTGCGCTGAGGAAATCCAAAAGGTTCTCATAAGTACTTTCATTTACACGATAGATAGTTATGCGGTACTAATTCGTCGCTATAACTCGATCTCCCTCAGTTCCCATATACTCTGTACCAGATCTTTAAAGTACTCAGTATCAACGTGCGCTCGAGGAGGACAGTACAGCCGCGACTCATTGTCACGACTGACGTTCTGGCGGCCCAGGAGCAGTAAGTATATCATCCTACCAAGTACCACCGAGTATGACCTGATTCCTGGTCGCATTCAGGACCGGATCCTCCGCGTGTAGTTATCGCCGCTAGACTTTTTGTGTACGGACTTGTTCTCAGTATCCCCTTGTATCCATCCTTGCCTCCCACGTAGTCCCACGTCCCTTCTCCTAGATCGTTGATAAATTCGTATCTCCGCCACTGTTGACCATGAGGGGACAGCCCGCTTAATACGAACCAGTCGTCGGGTCCCCCGCGGAGGAACACGGAGCGGTGTTCGTCCTAGGGTGCCACGGCAGCTCGGTGTGCTCAGACTCGGAGTCTTCGCTGTCATTATAGCGGTTTCGCAATAGATGCGGGTCGCGAAGGTTGAGCATGAGTCGTGTTATGAGCGAGCTTGCGATGCTAATCGAGGGCAGAGTCAAAATAGAGATTGAAACGGAAGATTGAGTAGGCGCCACGGAGACAGGACGCACACGTTCGTGATAGTGACGCTGATGCCTCTGTAGGCTGCCTGTAAAGTATCGGATCAATGTTGAAACCTACCCATGGCCCCGGTTTGACACGCTCACTTGTGCAATCTGTAATAGCAATGGCAGCGTGCCAGAGCGTAGTCAATTCAATAGCCGGTGAACCGAAAGAAAGGGACATACAATGCACGTTATGATGTTACACAGGTGACATACGAGCAGCACGCTACTCATGTCAATCACAGGGTAAAATGTTGGAATGCATATGAGCCGTTGTGCGTCGTCAAGGGCCAGATTGGCACGTACGCGAAGTAGAATGCGCCTGGGATTTAACCATTCGAGGCTCAACTGTGTTTCCACACGCGATACTTCATGGCTAAAAGCACTTACCATCGCGAAGCAAAATGCTTAGGATATTGCCCCGCCATCTCGAATTGACTCCAAGCGCGCGATATAGCGTGAGAGCGTATACGGTTGTGTCGTACGCGAGCACGCTCGCCCAAACGAAGGACAGGTCTGCATAGGGAGAATGCATGATGCTCCATAGCGGCGACGGGGAGCGACGGGGACTGCGCGACATACATTTTCCCCTGACAAAGACAGTGTCCAACCTCAGACGTTTATGCAGCAAAAGGGTCGCATGAAGTTAAACTTACTGGGTCTTCGTCATCATAAGATCACAACCGATGCCAGGTATTCCTATCGCATGCTTGTGGTCGGAAGGTTGCATCCACGTTCGGGATATTGACCACTTCCAAATATTGTGTTCAAGTTAAGTAACTTCGAGCCATTATAAGAGCAAGGACACCCACGACGCAGATTGAAGAGCATATGATAGCAAGCGCAAACAGCGCGAAAGTCAAGCGACGATCGCCATGAAACAGCGCATGTATGCGTAGTAGTTGAAGTCCTAACACTCGCGAAGAGATTACGTGTGGCTGTTGAAGATGGACCTTGAAGATTGACCTACCTGCGACGATAACTTGAACCACTCCGGCAAGCAGCTGATGGTACATCTGGACCTTCGAGCATCTCCGGCATCTTTAAGCTATATAGGAGGAGTGAGGAACGTTGTTGGGCCTACTCACAGCTACGTAGATTTCAATCCTTGTATGAGCAACCCATGACATTGCATTGTCGAGGAAAAAACTCACTTTCTGGTCGTGGGTCCCGTAGAATTCGTACAGTATGGGTATGTGGCCGAATAACACCAAATAGCGGTTCAAATAGAAAACGAAGGAAGCGAAGGAGAGGCGACGTTTCCAAAAGCGGTCCACTTCCATGCTGAACGTGAGAGCATAATCATAGTAGAGGATGCCTGTAGGATAGTGGCGCGGATGGAGAGCCTGTGGTCAGTGTCGTGCCACAATGGAGATCCAGAATCGATGGACACACCAAATGCTACGGCAGAGGCGATGCGAATGGCATGGTCGGAGTCCGCTCTTTCATGCGCGAAGTTAGAGGGCGATCACTAGAAGGTATTTAGGTGCTCACATTGAAAGCACGCTGGGGATGTCACCGGCCGAGGATCCCATGAGGGATTCAGGATAGGTCGCTAGCACTAGACAGAAGGGGAGGAAGCGGGTTGCGTGGGCATGCTGAAGCATCGCAGCCTTTGTATCGCTCCGGGAAGGCGCTTGAGTTTGGGGGGTCGACACGAAGAGGCCGTCGAATTCCATTCACGGTGCGAAGCTTGGCCATCCAAATCGTATTCGGCAGTCAAGTGTTGATCGACGCTATTTACGGCGAATGCTAATGAATCGTTAGAAGAAGCGGCTACGAACGGCGGCGGGGCAATGCACGAGCTGCATCCCATGTCCACAGAAGATAGGTGCCTTGTACGTTGGGAGCCCCCATCTGCCCGCCGTAGTGTTCTGCCTGCGACGCAGCACTGGCGGCCCAGAGGAAAGACGCTTACCCGACGATTAACTGCCGTTTTAACTCACCGGGCAAGGGACGGTTCGTTCGCTTGCAGCAATGTTATAGCTACACCGAACGCGCTTCCATGCGACCGGACCCGATCGAGCCTGCCTAACCGTAGAGCGGCGCAATATTCATCCTCAATCTTGCGTCCAGTTCAGCCGCGACGACTCTGATACAAAGACGTTAGATGCTGTGTTAGGGGTAACAAGGAAACACACCTCGATCGGGTTGTAGCTCAGGAGATTTCCGTTGGAACCTTATGGAGCCGGAGGCGGTGTTCGAATAATGACTTATTGCGACGCGTTGGATACCATCCAAGCATTTAGGTTTCGGATTTCCTCCACCCAGCTACGTGCATCGTGCCGACGATCTTGGAACGCTGAGTTCGCCTTTCAGCGCCAACGTTAGTGCGTGCAGTGCCCCAGAGAATCAAGGACCTTTTCAAGTTGCTGGTACATGGTTTGAATGTTTATCTCGCTTGGGCGGCCGACGCTAGCTGTTGCGACATGGACAAGCTGGACAAGTGATTAGTATCCAACAAGCTGCACACGACAGACAGATGGATTGGATCTTAATGGGGACCAGTGACCCACCCCCGTAATCTAGGTTGAGTTTTCGGACCACGCCTTGCCAAGATTAGCTGGCCTAGATGAATCATGCCCATCGAGCGATGCCTCGAGATGCGCCACAACTATCTGCCAGTACATCGTGCTCGTCCAGCCTGCGAATGTGGCAACATTAGAAACCGGTAACACAACGGATCGTTCGGAATCGAGACATACCTTCCTCACAGCGATTCATCCCCAGTGCTGAAACCTAGGGATGACTGTTATGCTTGCGCTCGCAAAATCGCGCGGAAAGCAGCTGGAACGCGAAGTATTCATGTGTTGGATAGAGACGTGAGATATGTGACAGGACATGAGTGCAACTAGCGACGTATAGCGATGCGACAGCGAAGAGGGGTAACACAGCGGAGACTCGGCCTTTAAGGTTAAGGAGTGCATACACATACGCGATTAGTTGTTGAATAATCAAATAAAGAAAACAGATAACCTGAGATCAAGAGGGGCGGTGTATCACCGACAAGAGAAGCATACGGGCGGAGGGTCAACTTCAAGGCCGCGCCCAGCCAGCTGCGGCAGCTTCGTTGAGCAAGATCGTCATGTCGCGCACGCGGAGGTCACGGCCCTCGATCTCCGCGGCCTGCTCGAAGTCCTCGATGATCTTCGCGCAGTCGCCAAGATGCTCGTTCGCCGCCCACGTCGCCTGGTCAGCCTTATAACTACACGTTGGCAGCCCCGCGGTGTTTGTCAGCCTTAAACCTGGACAGAGGAGAAAGGCGATGCAACGCACCCGTCCCATTTGACAAGCCACATGAAGTCGGTCGGCAGGCGGACGTCCGAGTCGATCTCGGGCTTGAACGGCCGGCGCCCGATGATGCGCTCGACGAAGTACTCCTGGGTGTCCTCCGCCGCTCCTGGGTAGTCACAGTCGGGGCGGAGGCAGGCCGCGGCTTGGAAGCGCACTTCCCGGCGCTGCGCCCGCGCTACCCTAAGAAGACATAATGGTCAGCGAACGGGAAGTAGCAAAAAAGAGGAGACGTACTCTGAGTGCTCGCAGGGCGGGCAGAAGAACGACGCGTCGGGCTCCAATCGGGAGTCGCCAGGTCTGATACCGACACAGCCGAAGTGGTACCATCCTTCGCAGCTATGTACGTGGAATCAAGTAAGTGAGTCATATTCCAGCCCAATCCGCCACACTACTCACTTGTCGCACTGGATGAACTACGAATAAAACCCACCGAAAACATCAACAACCCTCCACGGCGCAAAAACCAGCTAATTGAACAGGGGACGTACCTCCCGCCTGGACGTCTCCTCGCCCAGTACCTTCGACGGCCATGGACAATTCACCCCAATCTGCGGCGGCTCGTATCTCTTCCTCGGCTCGTTCGGCAGCGGTTGAACCTCGACCTCCTTCTTTAACGGGGTGATGACCAGAAGCTGCGTCTTCCGCCCCGTCCCCCGGCCGCCACCGCGACCCCTTCCCCGTCCGCGCCCTTTGCCGCGTCCACCTCTCGTGGACGTAGATGTCGACGCGGACGCAGAGGTCGATGTGCCGGCTTCAGGTTGATATTGAAGTTCCGTAGTTGTAGCGAGGGTCTTGCGCCGCTTCTTCGGCCGTGCAAGGGAAACGCTATCATCCCGCTCCTGTTTGACGCGGATGGTTGTGCTCGCGGTTTTTCCACCGCGTACCGCGGTCTGCTTTGGTCTTTGTTGCTGTTTCTGAGGTTGCCCGGGCGCGGATGTGCTGGCGATCGAAGATAGGGACGACATCGACGAGAGGGAGGGGGCAGGCGAAAGAGGAGGAGCGATCTGTGGTAGCGGGGGTGATGGAGGGGGAGGAGAAAGCGATGGGGATGATTCGTTTTGACGGGGTGACGGAAGGGTAGGAGAAAGCGATGGGGATAACCCGGGTTGCGGCGGCGCTGGTGATGATGGCCGGGGCGGAGATGGAGGAGGGGGGGACAGCGAGGGACTTGGGTGCGACAGACTAGAGAGGGATGAGCTAGACGTCGATGCAGACGCAGGCGTGAATGAAGGGGAGGACGCGTTGAGGCTCATGAAACCCTTTGGGCGGGGTGATGGTTGTCTCGGCGGCGCTGTCCCGCTTGCAGCGAGAATGCCTGTTGGACGAGTTGGAGAAGGAAAGTTCGACCCGAACCGGCCCTGGGTTTGGTCTCCGAGAGAAGAGTGTGTCGGAAACCCCCCGACGGGTCGAACTGGGGGAGTGCAAGGAGGGAATTTGGCTGAAATGCCATAGCTATGGGGAAGATGGAGGGGCGCACGGATGGGGGAGGACCGAGGAGGACTTTCGGATATTGGCTCGTACGGAGAAGTAAAGCACTGCGACATGGGATCCAGGGTGTCCAGGATTTCTTGCTCATCGAAGATTGAACTAGGTTGCGGCGACAGCTGGGTAAGCGACGTCGAAGCGATCGTCCTGGTAGTCGTGCTCGCGTTTGCGCTCATCGCTAAGGGACAAGGAGGGGGAGATGGGATCGGGCTAGACGACCGCGAGCTTGAGCTTTCTGTGTCGATATCAGCCGCGTGCCCGGCGGGTGACGGGATTTGCTCACCACTTGCTGCCTCTTGTGGGCTCCATGAGGCCGCAACAAGCGGCTGCGCGGTGAAGGACGGAGCCCTGTACCTCGATTGTATTACAGGAGCTGCCTCAATATCAGTCTTAAAATCATTTACCGAGATCAAACCGATCCACTCACCAGTGTGCGGAGAAGAGGTCAATGTCGTTTGGATTCCTACGGTGTTCGTTTCCGGACTGAGCCGACGCGCTTCGATCTCCGCCTCAACTGTTGCAGGCTGCTCGACCTGAATCCCCATCTCGCCGTGAGGAATCGGCGGAACGAGATCAATCGCGTCCACACCCGTATCGGTCATGGGACGAAGTTGGGGGCTGGTGTTGACACCCTCTTCGTGGCGGACAGTAACAGGACGCGCCGCGTCCGGATCCCCGACGCTTTCTGCCAGTTCTAAGATCGCGCGCTCCAGCTGCTCAATCCGGCCAAACAGCGTCGACCGTCTCGCGTCCGCATTGGTCTGCTCGGGGCCGCCGATCACCTTCTCCAGTCTGTTTGCCTTTCCCAACGACATCTCCGCCGTTTTCAGGAGGAGGTTCTGCAGCCGTTCAACGGCTTCTTTGTTCTCCTGTCGCGCGGCGTTGGCAACCTGGAGGGCCTCGGACGTGACTTTGGAGAGATTGCCTATCGCAATCTCCATCATGTCCGTCCGGGAGGACAAGTGGCTGTTGACCTTGTCGAGCGCGGCGAGGATGGACGCCTCAAGCTCACGAGATGGGAGGATGTCGTATGGTGATCGCTGGAGATGAGATGGCGCGGGGATATGTTGGCCTGTATGCGCGGGGACATGTTGAGCTGCATGCGCGGGAATATGCTGGGCTGTATGCGCGGGAACATGCTGTCCTATATGCGCGGGGACTTGTTGGGCTGTATGCGAGGGGTGTGTGGGGTGCGGGGCGGTTCGGGGTGCGGCCGCAGACTGGGTCATTAGCCACTGCCTATAGAGGGCGTTCTGAACTGGATCCATCGATGCAACTGTATGTCCCTATAATCATAGAAGCAGCTCATAGGTCGGTAGACGCGCATATAACAATCGTACTCACGCCGAAGCCGACACCCTAACACCCCAGCTCCGAGTCGATAAGTGCCTCGAGGCGTACGCCGCCTCCAACCTAGCTAACTGAATCGTAATCTGATACAGAATACGTAGTGTGTGGTTCAAAGCGGGTTTGGGGACGCGAAGGTAAAAGGCGGATGGTCGAGGGAAGGCAGATGTGGTGGCTCGACGAGGAGCGGCGCGTAGCCGTCGCGTCGGGTCTCGGCTAAAGCTCATTGCACCACGATCACGTGTAGCTTGACTGCTGCAACTTTAACTTTAAGTTCTCCGAGTCCGAAGTTCTCGCGACTCGTTCCAGATGCAGCTCGTTCGAACCGACCGAGACCTGGGAGAAAACTTCGAGATTGAGGACGATCATAAGTTTTATTGCAACGAAGACGTATGGAAACAAGAGCGTCTAGGTTAAAGCCGATCCCGGAAGCTTCCCAACGGCTTGAGATTCACGACGAAGCACCTTCCACATAAAATCCGCCCACTCCTGCCACGAATCCTCCCCAGCCCCAACGTCTTTCGACCACTCGTCAGCCTCGCCCAGCCTCTGGATGTCCCGCCACTGCTCCCTCAGGGCGTCCTTCTGCTCGAACAACCTCCGCTCCCACTCCGGCACCCTAAACTCGTCTCCCATAAACTCGTGCAGCTCGTCGCGGTAGTCGAACATCTCGTCGAATCCGAAACGGAACCACGCATCTGCGATCGCGACCTCGTCCCCACCCTTCGCGTCGCGGAAGTGCTGGTAGCGCGCGTTCACCGCTGCTGCTTCGCGCTGTAGGTCGAGTGACGCGGGGTCCGCGAAGACCTTCAGGGCAGCCCGGGTCTGGATCTCCGCAAGCGGGAACGGCGCAACGCGCAGGGGAAGGCCGAGGAACGCGATGCTGGAGGGCGGGTAGGAGGTGACGAGGGGGAACATGTGTTTCGCCATCGGGAAAATGTGGTACGTCGAGTTGTACAAAGCCGGAGGTATCGGGGGGACGCGCGGCGGCATCAAAGGAAGGACCTCGGGCTCGGACAGGAAGGGGAAGTTGAACTGGTATCCAGTGGCCAGCACAACGTGGTCGATCCCTGCCATGGCTGACCCGTCTTCAAAGAGGACCTCTCCTTTGTCGGCGTCCAAGTATTCCGTGACACGTCCACGCCGCTTGAACTTCCCGCCATCCTCGTCCCCAGGGGTAGCATCGGTGATGGAGTGGATGACTTCCTTCGCAAATGGCCTGGTCTCGGATGCAACGTCCTGTCCGCTATATCCGCCGCCGATGACGAGCAACTTGCCCGTGTAGTCCTCTGGACGACGGTACCACGCCGTGTGAGTCACCTTGCCCTTGGCGATCCACGCCGTTAATCCTTTGATGTCCGGGATCCGGGGGACGCGGAAGTGGCCGTTTGCGACGAGAACGAGATCGAACCGAATCCTCTCCTCTCCATCTTTTCCGGAGACTGTAACGTCCCATTTACTCGAAGACCCGTCCCAGTGTACGGCTTGGACGGGGGTGCTCAAGCGGATGTGAGGATTAAGATCGAAGTGCCTCGCGTAATCCTCGATGTAGTCCAAAATGACCTGGGCTCGAGGATAGAGCGGCGTCGCGGGGGGAAAGAGGTACGAGGTGTAGCACATAAGCGGATGGGGCGTGTTCGCGGTGAGCGAGTCGTAAAGGGCAGTCAACGGAGGGTCTGCATCGGCTGGTGCAGGTAGCCTAGAAAGTTATCTTTGTGAGTGTTCATACTACACGAGAAACCTGAAGTGGTACCAGATTCCTCCGATCTTCTCTCGCGCCTCGAACGCGGTCACCTTCCATCGACCCTCCTTAAACTGCGGCGCGTCTTTGACGATCTTGAGTGCACCAAGACCTGTGGGGCCTACGCCGATGATGCATATGTGCTTGACCGAATGGTCGCCGTCGGACAGCTCCGGTAAGCGATCTGAAGAGGGAGCGGTGGTTAGCTCGAGGTTCGCGGTGAGATCATACCGATCGTCGACGGTCATGACTCATAACCCATGATCAACGATTCCGTAACATGAGCACCTACTGTGCACCTGCCCTATTCCGATGATCTAATATGCGATGCGACTTACTACCAGCAGTGGCCTCCATCTTGCACCCTCTGAAAAGAAACGTTACCTCAAGCGCGTGACCACAGCGACCCGAAAAAGCTTCGCTTGGAGAAGGGTGGGGATGTCACGGCGACAGGAGCGCCGTCTTGATTCGGTCGTAGATATATAGGTTCCTTCAACTTGAAAAGTCCAGACAACCAGGCCGAGAGTCGCAAAACCACGGTTTTTGGCGTCATATGGACGCCATCGCACGAGGGTGAGAACAAAAGGGTGCTAGTTCCAGTTTGAGAGCCTGGCCCGTGTGTATCGTTCTTATCGTGGCAGTTACCTACGGACCACGGTTTTATGGTGAGCTATAGCAATTGAGGATATCAGAACTCACAAAGCCTTCTTCAGGTTATCTACATATACCAAAACGTCTCGGCCCGAGCTCAGGGCGGCGGGCGGCATGGGCAAAAAAGTGTTCCCACGATCCCCTTTATAAAGCCACAGTAGGCCACACTACAGTCGTTTCCGAAATTGATGTCCACGCGCGTCTGAGCACGAAAAAAATCGAAAAATACGAAAATTCATGGGGCATGAATGGGGGCCAACTCTGCCACCCTAGACCACTATATTCTATACACAGGACATCTTTATGCATGATTTATGTCCAATATATTGAGAGGAAGGAGAATTTAGCCACGCACGGCCACGCTGGCGATCCTCGTCATCCGGAATGAATTCAACCTCATTTACGGAGAAAGAGTTACCTCTCGGGGTGGGATTAGCCGAAATACCACCCGGACCAGCTTCCGTATTCGTTTTTGATTTTTAGGAGCCAATTTTGAGGCTTGAAGGCAGTCGAGAGGTGCGAAACGCGACTGTCTCCCCGACGACCTTCCAGCGTCTATCTGCCTGAGAAGTCAATAGGATGAATTCCGTTCACCCTTCGATGTTGAGGCCCAGTCAAAACGCCCCCGAGAACGGTGGGGAATCCTGGAGAAAGGTGATTAAGCGCTCGGAATCCGTGGAGAACCGCGGGATAGACCTGTGCCAGGCGCTTATCGGACCCACTTCCATCACTGCTGCCACCACGACGGTCGACAACTCTGTCCGTATGATATCCATCCTCGAGAACACCAGAGACAGGTAGAGATAGTTATTAGTTGTCGTTGGTCCCATCTGTGCAATAGATGCTGTTGTTTGCTTTCAATTGGTGTTTTGCGTTACTTGTCGGCGGGTTACCATCTTGTCCCCTCCTGTGGCTCGCGCTCTCCCACCCGTACCAGCTACGTAGCGATATTCTATGCCCGAGTTTGTGCTGCAAGTTGGATAGTATGTTTTGCTGTTATATTTTCCATTGAACCTGCTAATTATACACCCAGGAATGCCGGATTCAGTTGCTGGATCTGCCTCGCAGTCTTGGAGGCCACTTTCTCCGGAGCCAGCCCTACCGCAACCACCCGGTGACAAGTGGTTCTGTGGGTGTCAGACCTGCATCGGGAAGGGCCAGATGTTCGTGTCAAGGGCCACCTGGACCCGCCACGAGGAAGTGCGTGAGGATGGGATTGCGCGCCGCATTTCCCGACCTCCGCATCCATCATACCAGCAACCGGGGAAGGCAACTGGGCAGAAGAGACCTCGAGAAGAGCCTGGGCTTAACCCGATAACGTCACTCTCAACATCAAGAGACAGGAACAAGGGCCATCCTGACAAGCGGATGCGTACGCCAGAGCACGATGGTGGAACGAGACCCATAGCTGGTCCATCGTCGGGCACTCAAGTGGGTATATTCACTAGATCTTCGATAAATGCATGTTTATATTATCTTCAGGTCGATCGGGATTCTATGCTCGATTTTCAGGGTCTAAACGGAGCGCTGGATGCGGAAGTTCCCTTCGCTGGGCGTACCTCGCCTTTCCGAGCATGTTCCCCCAGTCTCGCTCCCTCCGCTTTACCCCAATCGGCAAGGCCAAGGCGGCAGGATACTGAGGTTCCTCGCGATGACCCACCGACTCATCCTCCTCGTGATCCGCTACCTGCGACAGACATCCCTGAGATCGACGCAGCGCAGAAGTTTGTCAACGCGCTTTGGACGAACCATCGCCTTCAGGACTCTCTTTTGGATGATGACACCTTGTTCCGCCTCCAGAACCCTCTTCGCGAGCCTGCGGTCCTCACTCCAGATGAGCGACTGTCCCTGAAGCTCTATCTGACCGGTATGAAAGGTGCTGACGACATTTACGAAAACCACCGCAAGGCGATCCTTGAGCGACATCCGGAGGATGAGATCCCCTCCCTGTACAGTCTCCAGAAGCTGATCGCGACGCTAACCGGAGTCCGCCCTCTGTGGCATGATATGTGCACGGACTCCTGTATGGCATACACGGGCCCGTACAAGGACGATACCAAATGCTCGTTCTGCAAGGATCCAACGAACACCTTCGAACGCTACAAGCCTGGAACCAAGACCCCTTGCCGTCAGTTCGCAACGTTCCCTCTCGGCCCCCAGATTCAGGCTCGCTTCCGATCTCCCGAAGGCGCGCACGACATGCGACACCGAGAGCGGCAGATGGAGGAGATCCTGGAACGACTGGTCAAGGGTGCGGGCAAACTTGATGAGATCGGAGACATCTATGAGGGTTCGGAGTTCTGGGATGCCTACTGCAAGGGACGTATCGGGAAGGACGATGTTTGTGTCATCTTCTCGATGGACGGCGCACAATTGTTCGAGCACAAGGCCTCCAACTGCTGGATCTACATCTGGATTCTCGTCGATGTTGCGCCGGACAAGCGGTACAAGAAGAAGTACATTCTTCCTGGCGCAATCGTGCCTGGCCCGCACAAGCCGAAGTGTATCGAGTCGTTCCTCTACCCTGGTTTCCAACACGTTGCCGCGCTCCAGCACGAAGGCTTTATGGTGTGGGATGCTTCCGACCCTACTCGTCCACCCTTCCGCGCATACATCTATCTACTGCTTGGTGAAGCTGATCATGTCGGTGCTACAGACATGACCGGCTATGTTGCTCACCACGGCAAACATGGGTGCCGCCATCGCTGCAAGCGTCCAGGCCGTCGGAAGCCCGGCGGCTCACATTACTATGCTGTGTGCTTGAGGCCGGATGGGTACCATGAACGCGGATGCGACCAGGACGACTACGAGCCCTCGGATGTCCTCGAATCCTCTATCGATGACTACCTCCGTGACCTTCTCGATCTTCGTAGGTCGAGGAACCAGACCAACTACAAAGCCCGCCGTCTAGAGACAGGGATTGTCAAGCCGAGTCTCTTCTGGGGATTACATCCTGATCGCACAGCACCTATCCCCTCCGTCTTTCCAGGCGACATCATGCATCTTTTCGGGCTCAATCTCACGGATCTCCTTATCGGCCTCTGGCGTGGGACAATCGAATGCGATTCCAAGAATGGCGACAACATCGAGACGTGGGACTGGACGTGCCTTCGCGACTCCGAGGCGTGGGCCGAGCACGGAGCAAAGGTGGACGCTGCCAAGCACTACCTTCCAGGTTCGTTCGACCGGCCGCCCAGAAACCCGGCCGAGAAGATGTCGAGTGGATTCAAGTGCTGGGAATTTCTGACGTGGATCTATGGTCTCGCTCCAGGCTTGTTATACAGTGTTCTGCCCGACAAGTACTGGATGAACTTCTGCAAGTTCGTCACCGGTGCCCGCATTGTCTACCAGCGCAAATCGACAGCCACCCAGCGCGAGCATTCACACACCCTCCTATCTAACTTCATCTTCGAATACGAAACTATCTTCATCCAGCGCAAGATCTCCCGCATGCATTTCGCTCCCCAGTGCCTCCACTCGCTGTCTCACACACCGACCCAGACCACCCGTATTGGCCCGCTCATCAGCACATCGCAATTTACGATGGAGAGCATGATTGGAGACCTTGGTTCTGAGATCAGGCAACCGTCCCTTCCCTTCGCAAATCTCGCCCAGCGCGCCTTACGTCGCGCACAAAACAATGTCCTGAAGGCTATGTTTCCCGAGCTCGACCCCGTCCGCCCCTCACAGGCACCAAAACGTGACCTCGGTGATGGATTCACGTTGCTTCACCCGCGAGACCCTCGGCCAAGGAGTGCTGCTGATCACGAGGACATTCTAGTTGTTCGCTACCTGGAGGACGTAGTGGGGACAGCGCGGGCACGTACTTATTGGGTGGAGGACATGGAGTGCTGTATCCAAAAGTGGGGTCGTCTCCGGCTGCCGAATGGGCAGATCTGCCGGTCTGCATGGAAAGAAGTTGCTAACAATATGACTAGAATTGCTCGTAACGTGAAGGTATGTCCATAAATCTGTGAATAGTAGTCAAGCCGGTCTCATTTATATCCACAGTATAATCCGAATGGGCCCGACTCAGATGCCGGCGCCGCCAGCGATCGTTTCGAGTACGCCGAAGTACAATACTATTTTCCATGCAAGCTCGGTGAGGAAACTCGAGTCCTAGCCATAGTGGCCAAATATGGTCCACCAAATGAGGAGCTCCTCAAGGCATCGTCCGGAGTCGTTTGGGCTTGCTGCAAGTTGGAGACGAACCGTGCCCTGGCAGTAATAGATGTCAAGTCTATTCAAGCTTGTGTGGCAATGATTCCCTCGGACCTTCCTCACCCAGATGCCTCGGAAACTAATCCTACAGTATATTTTGCGGTAGATAAACTTGGTGTGGATATTGGTCATCTTGGTGACATGGATGAACCAGACGGTGAGGAGAACGAGGACGTCGGTGAGGCCGAGGACTAGTAGATAGAATAATTTAGCCTGTGCATAATCAAATCAGATCATATACGCATGGCCCGAAGTTTGCTTGCGCTTAAAGTCAAATGAACCTGATGCTATGATTGCGGATGGAATATGCATGCGTGGAGGGCCCGACGAGGCAGTACGGAGATATCGCACCTACCTAATTTGGCTAAGTACGTTCTGTACGTCTCCTGCCGATGGCTTCATCCTCTCCTTCCTCTAATACTCTACACTCGAACTAAGCTACTCTACACTCGCTGCTAGCCAGGCTACTGCATCCACTCATTTTATTACCTTATTTCTTCATAAACTCCGTGGATATCTACTCATCATGCACCCCAGCACTGTCTTTGGCACACCCACAACGACTAACACTGCCATGGGGGCAACGTTCCACTCGGCAGGCCCGCAAGATTCTCCTATCGCCTCGCGTTTTGGTGGTAATGGGCCAGGTACGTCCTGCCACCTTTTCTGTAAGCATTTGTGTCGAAGTCAGTTCGATTGCGACTAATCTTAACACCGATAAAAATTTTCACCTTGCTATAGCGACGTATTCAACCTCTGCAATGGCTACTGGCATGGTGGATTTGGGGTTCCAAGGTGCGATGGGCGATGGTACAATCCATGTCAGTGCTCAAAGTATAAACAACACGTAATAGCATGACTTACCAGTGTCTCCAGGTCGCGTGTATTACGCAAGCCGGGCCCGAAATGCTGATGCGCAGCCAGAACGCAGCGTATATTGCCGCGACGCACCAGATTGAATCCCTATCCCGCCATGTCCAAAATCTGGAGGGTCAGCTTGCCGGACAAAAGTAAGTCCTTCCTGTATGCCAGGTCTCTGCCTCGCACTCACCTTTCTCATACAGGCAGGCCCTGGCAGAGGTACTATCCAAAGTACCCATTCTTCTCGGTATAACTGGCACGGAAGGCGCCCCGAGTGGTGAACCCCCTTCGCAGCAAGTGCGCTGTGCGTGCACCGGCAAGGCGGTCCTCGGACTCGGCCTCGAATATCCTACCGCGCCAACCTCCCGGCCACCCTCAATGTTGTATTGGACCAGGGAAGACTTTCAAGCACGACCTGCGAGGGGAGGCCGGAAGGGAGGGCAGCACAAGAACGATGAGAATGTTGGGCAGGTATGGATTGAGGATGAAGCGGGACAAGTTATCGATGGGTACGTCGCTGCGCAGATCCGTGAGATGCTTCTGGGTTGCTTCCACTCGCTCGTATGGAGTGGACAAGCTGCATCGCAATCCCAAAAGCTCTCACACGAGGGCCGTGTGTTTATCCACACGGCCCTCGGCCGACACTTCCCATTCCTCCTCCTCTGCCAGGGTGGGCAATGGAAGATTAACGAGTTGATTATTCAAAACTACTCGAGCTTTGCCAAAACGCACCTTTCCAAGACATCGGGTGAGGCAAAGCCAAGCAAGCGTCGTCGCGCGGACTCGAACTCTGGAGAGAGCATAGCCAGCATAGACGCGGACGCTCCACCGGCAAAGGCGCTCAAAGCTTCCGATGCTGCCTCCCACGGTTCTTCCATTCCCTCATCCTTGCCGCCATCTCCTTCAACCAATCCAGTGCCAATCTCTTTGTTTTGGATAATCCTCCTCGGACCCACTCGCTGTCTCCCTCGCCCGCCTCCCTTGCCAGTTTCTACGGCCCGACCGACAATAGACCCTCTGCCCCCATCGCCACAATTTCGCTCGTTGCTCCACCTACGGCCTCAAGCTCTCTCCTCTCTGCACCCTGCACCCTCTTTCCAAATGCCCAGGACACAACCTCAGCCCCAGATGCGATGCAGAACCCATCCGGCACGAACACCCACGAGGAAGACAACCCCATGCTTGGGCAACACGTCGCGCTCCTGATCTCTGCAGACAGTGTCGCAGTAAGCACATTATTATTTGTTGTTTGCGTTCCTCCCATCCATGTTGCTTTCGTCACAGCTGCCATCATCTGCCGCCGCGCCAGACACATTGGCAGGCAACTCCACTGTCACAGCGACCACGTCCAGCACGTCTGGTCTCCCCCAAATACCCGTCCCGAAGCCTTTGTAAGTCATCGTCTTTCATGAGCACACGCTCCCATCCTCACTTCCTTTACCTAGCGCTGTGATCACCCGGCATACTCGACACTCGGAACAGCCGCAGCCGGTGGTCACCGACTCTGAGGAAGCCCCCGGCCCCCTTCCAGCACACGAAGCCCCTACTTCCACGGCCGCTCTCGACCAGCACCAACCCGTCCCGGGCTCGCAACCGCCGACCACCGACTCGATGGACACCGAGGCCGCAGCGTCCGCTGGCAACACGCCGGCAGGTGACTGCCTCACGCCGACCCCTGCCGTGTCGCTCTCAGGACGTCGTCGAGGACCACCCCCAGCGAAGGCGAGTGCAAAGTATAAGCCTGAGACTATCAGCGCGCAGTGAGTACTGCAACTGCTTGCGCAGCCGGATGTTCCCTAACTCCTACCCAACAATCTTGCAGGAGTTTCCATATGCGTAACTGCATTAACAATTCTCCCGACATCACGTTCACCGAGTGCCAGGAGCTGTTCAAGAAGCTTTCGCCTGAGCAACTGAAGGTTTGTGTCCTCTTCGTATTGTACGTGGCTGCGCTGACTCTGAAACTTTTCTAGGCGTACCAGACCGAGGCTGCTGATGCGAAGAAAAAAGCAAGTACCTTCATTAGTATTTGAAGGGCGTGACATGCTAATTATTATTCTGTATATAGCGGAACGAGAAGAAGAAAGCCGTGTGAGCGCACGCACTGCGACTTAGCAAGTTCTATACTATGCCCGTCTCTGGTGGCTCGCCGCCCGGGGGCTGTATATTTGCTTCTGCCTGGTAGTTGTAACTTGTCCGGTTGGCCTTTGAGGGCAGTCGTAGCGTAGATATGTTTACTGTGTCCGTACTATACTGCAAAATGTATTCGTGTGATGTAGGCGGGAATGGAATTGGTTACAGTTCAGTACATTATCTCGCTGGGATCCCAACGATCTCGAATCAGCACGTGAGCAGAGCCAAGCACGGGAATGACATGATTGGTGGATCTCCATCGAGTCTTGTAGAGATCCAAACTGCCAGGCACAGATTCTTTGTACGTTCTCGTTGATACCCCCATCTTTGTTCATTCTAGCCAAATCCTACAAGAACCAGCGAGAACCCACCCCATCATTTCGTTTCTCCACAGGTCTCCATCATTCTCGAGGGCGTTTTGACTGGGGTTGAGGGCCCGTATAGCACCCTGAATAAATTAACCCATATATTAGATATTGAAGGAACTCAAACGAATCAACAATCAACAGGAATCGTGTTCGACTGAGGCGAGGACTTGAATTCCCTTCCTGATGACGACTCATCGCTTTCCTGCTGAGAAACTTAGTCTATTCTGCTGATTCAGCTTCCCGTGTGCTTTCAGATGCAATTCCAAGCTCATATATGCACCTTCAAGGGAGTACAAGCAGTGGAAACTGTGAACATGAATTTTCGATTTTTTCGATTTTTTTCGCGCTCAGACGCGCGTGGACATCAATTTCGGAAACGACTGTAAGTACTGTACTTACTAGACGATAATCAAGAACCCGCATTCGACTATCCTAGGGACTCGGCCGAGAAGCTAGTATGTGGTGATTATCACAAAAGTCAAAAGTTGTTCCCTAGGCCTTGTAAAGCTAGATGTGGTGCTGGAAGCGTTATTGGTGCGCGCTGTGATAGTATCCATGTCAGTAATAGATACCCTCGTCGACTCTCATCCCGGGCCACTCCATGAGTCTCCCATAAAGCAACCAGTATTTCTGAGCGGCCCGGATGACATGAACCTACTGCGAGTTGGTCACAGAAGTCTTACTAGGATCCTAAAAATTCGAATTGCGATTGTATACCACAGTAATCCTGGTTCTACTTTATGACCGTCAGTTAGGAGGCGTCAGTGTAGCTAATGGATCGTCGTTGCCAGCTATGTACTCGCTCTGGAAGGAGTAGCTTCAAGATCCACGCGGGGAGCTGGAATCCTGGTGGGCGTATCATCCGACGCAGGTGCTACGGCAGCATCCTCAGCCACGAAGCCTTCCGGTTATTAGCCTTGTCTCGAACTCGCTACCCGTCACCAGACACTTACCGCAGTACGGAGTCTGCGCAACGTGGGCTGAGCATGCAGTCCTATCGTAGACACCGCAAAGGAAATCCAGTCCGCTGCAGGGTATACATGATGAGCACACGCGGCATGTATGAAGACTATAAAGACCAACCGAAGTTCGATATTCACCTTGCACCACCACATCTATCACGTCCTCTCTATTCCTCCACCTTAGATCCAATGTCCTGGCCCTTGGCGCCCCCCGCTCCACCCACGCCAGAGCTCGAGCTCGCATCAGGGTCCGAACCAGATCTGTCCGACATAGTCCCCGCCTCTGAGCCTCCAGAGACAGTGGGACGTGACCCATTATTCTACTCGGACCACATCGTATTTCAGGTATGTGTATATCTCTCATAGCACGTTAAGAGTGGGCCACTGCTAACCCAGCGTGCTCCAAAGGTTGGGATGCGGCTCTTCAAAGTCCCGCGCCGCAAATTCGAGGAGGGTTCGGAGGTGTTCCGGAACATGTTCGCGATGCCTCTCGGCGACGGCGTCGTCGAAGGCCAAACTGACGAGCACCCACTATTGCTCGAGTCGATCTCGATGGAAGAGTTTCGCTCTCTGTTACGTGCCATGTTCAGTCCGTGAGTACCCATACCCGTTATTTTCCACTGTGGACTCACGTCGCGTAACAGTCTCTACGGACCCACTCTGGAAGAGGCAGCAGCTCTCTCGCTCGACGAGTGGACCCATGTCCTCAAGCTCGCCACCATGTGGAGCTTCGATAGGTTGCGGCGTGCCGCTATTGATGCTTTGAGGCCCCTCCTGGAGAGAGAGGATCCCGTCCTGTGGGTGACCCTCGCGCATAATTATGAGGTGCATGAGTGGCTGCTCCCTTCGCTTCATGCGCTCGCCAAGCGTCCGAAGGCATTGCAACTGGATGAAGTGGAGGCGCTCGGTATCGTCACGGTGGTGAAGATGGCAGAGGTACGAGAGAGTTTCTCCATCGGTAGTAATGGCGGGGACTATTATGGTTCATACGCCATGCGTGCGACCCACAACTTTGAGCAGGAGATTCGCAGAGTTTTCGAGGATGAGCTTAGTAGGATCTAGCCCAGTCCGAATTTTGCCCGGTTTCCAAATTCTACTGGCGACTCTTTAGTTCGAGTATCCGTCGAAAGAAATTAGCGTGGTTTGATACGAACGAAATGTAGCATACGACACCTCTAGAGATTATGCACGCTTCCTACTGTAGAACCTCTCCCCGTTCGACCCGCTCCCCCACTCACAGAACCCATCAAGTCAACGTGAATCCATCGTGGCTCTTCTTCCTCCACACATACTCCCTCTGCAAGCTCTCATGCTTCCTCATCTCCTCCGCCCTCCGCTCCTCCCTCTTCGTCTCCCTCGCGACCCTCTCCCGCTCCGCCATGCGCGCCTTCTGCTCCCTTGTCGGCTCCCACCGGCCCTTCAGGATGCGCCGGACGGCCTCGGGGCTGATGTGGAAGCGGTCTGCAAGGACGGGCGTCGAGAACGTCGCAGGGTCTATCTGGTGCAGGTGCCGGAGCGAGTCCATCGCCTCGCGCGAGAGCTTGCGCGGCGGCGCCCAGCCCTCGGGGAAGCTCTTCTTCATCGCGTTGCGGTGCGCGGCGTGCTCGTGCGGCGTCGGGCGGAACTCGGGCTTCGTGGGGTACGGCCGGTGTGAGCGCGGGCGCGTAGGCCCGTCCCCATCCCCATCCGCCTCTGCCTCTGAAAGGGCGGAGTGCTCGTGTTCGTTGCCTTCGGTTAGAGGTTTTGGCCAGTCCTCTTCAATTTCGTCGGCATTTTCTATGAGGGATTGGGGCGCGGGGTGGGCTCCGGTTCTCCATTGTTTGCGCGTGAGCTGGGCGACGGTTGTGTAGAGGTTTATGAGGGTGTACCGCGCGGGGGATTTTGGAGGCACGACAGAGCGAAGTGCGGCAGCGAGCATGTTTCCAATACCCAGAAAATACAAGATACGATGGGGAGGTGACTAGTCCGACACCGAGAGAGGAGAGGAAATGAGCGGTAGAGGTACAAGAGCGAGTCGGACTTTGCTGGCTCATGGATGTTCCGGCAAATGCCGACGCACGACCTCCTGGCCACGAAGGGACACGACTCTTGCACGACTCCCACCCACCCACCACCACCTCATGGCACCTCTCCCCTCTCTGCTTGACAAGAACACCACGAAGAGCATTGCCTCGCTCGAACGACTCCGGAAGGACCTATCCGATTTCCAGATACCGCGCCTACGAACGTTTACCGGCCCCCTCGCGCAACAGCAGCAGTACGCCACCGAACTTCGAGATGATTTGGATCTGTTCGGCCTGCAGCTCGAGGTACGTTGCGCATCTTATGCAGATGGATGGAGTCCGAGACCGATCTGAGTAGTCTCTGGACGTTGCAGTGGAGGACCAGCGGACGGAGCGCGGGAGGAGGGAGCTGAGGCAGGTCGTAAATGAGTTCGAGGCGACACTGGCAAGGTATGCCCTCGCTTTCATGACGCATATATTCTCGTTTCATGAATTTTGTCCGTCAGACTACGAAAGGATTTGCGTGCGGCCACCCTGGCGTCGAAACGCGCGATAGACGCACAACAGACGTCCCGGCGAGAGGAATTGCTGCGCTCCTCAGCAGTCAAGGAGAAGCAAACCTTGAACGAGAAAGTAACGTATGTGTATATACTCTGTTGTTTTTGCCCGTGCCTCATCATCATGCCTTCAGTGAGGACGCGTTGATGAAGGCGACGAACGACGTCACAGAAGCCCTTCAACGGACCCTCGGCCTCATGCAAGGCGAGCTCGAACGCTCCGTCCTCTCCACCCAACTTCTCGGTACGCCCCCTCTATCTCGTGTGATTCTTTCCCCACTTACCGTCGGCATTCCGACAGAATCTTCCACCATGAATCTCCGGTCGACCTCGTCTACGCACGACGTGCTCGACACTCTCATGAGCACATCCAAACACCTCATCACCGCGCTCGAGAAGTCAGACTGGATGGACCGCATGCTCATATTTGCCGGCCTCCTCTTCTTCGTCCTCGTCGTGCTCTTCATCCTCAAGCAGCGCCTTGTCGACCGCGGACTGCGGGTTGCGCTCTTCTGGACACGCTTCATCCCCGACTTCAGCGGGGACGAGGCGCTACTAGCGATGGAGAAAGGTGAAGCGACATTATCTGCAACTGCAAGCAGTGTGGCATCTACGGTGGCAGCCACGGTGTCGACGGTGGCGTCGGTTGTAGCTGCGTCCCTGGCCAGTTCTACTCCCTCTGTGGTGGCCAGTGATGTTCCCGAGAGCAGTGTTATGCCGGACGCCTCGACAGAAACGTTCACATCCGTCTACTCATATTCCTCACTACCAGAAGGCGAATATGTCACCACATCCTCTAGCGCGGCAGAGCCCACGGAGACGGAGGCAGAGACAATACCACATGACGAGCTTTAGCGAATCCTCTGTACGTGCCGCGCTATTTATCACATACTTCTCGGTGGACGTACTTTGTGGCCTTCTCAATCGCACCAAAACTCAACCCGAAGAGCGAAGTCCCAAAGAAAAATTGGTTATACAAGGATTACTGACTGCAGCGACGACAAGATGGTGCAATGGGACAAGACAGGCGGATGGCAGCGCGTAGCTAAACGCCATCGTAGCTTGCACCTCCAGCCTACAAATACCGTCAGCAATCCAGGCTGTTATCAGGTGGACACTGCATTCGAAAAGGAGGACACACCTTCCGTAGCTTGATGACGATCGGCTCCTCCTTGAGGTCGTCCTTCTCCCGAGCCGGGACCTCCATCGAGTACACGCGCAATACGGCCTTCACGTCGGCGGTGTGCACCGAGATCTACACGTCGCAATGATCAACTCGTGTCCACCACAATGAAGCTAGGAAGTAGAACTAGGATGCACGATGATGAGTAAACGCGAAGGAGGCGCACCTTGGCTTTGCGCATGACCTTGCAGTCTGGGCCGATCCAGATGACGAGGATGAACTTCTCCCGGGTGGACTCCTTATCGTTGGAGTACTGCACGCGCACGTAGCCGTAGGACGCCTTGGAGTCGTCCAGCTGGTCGCGCAGCTCGGCCAGGCCTCCCGATCCAGTGGACGTGAGCTTCAGCTTGTCAGAGCGGTCCGACTACTGGCGTAGATCGGGTTTAATTTCATGGAGGTACGAGATCGAAGACGGTAGGAGGACAGCGCCGACGGAAGGTCGTGTGGATCGTCATGAGCCGGGAGGAAGGGGGATTGAACGGATGAACGGACGGAGAGGTAGCTCATGTGAGCACATCTGGGGTATATCACAGAGAAGAAGAGTGCGCACCTCGTAGTCGAGCAGAAGCCAGTTCGTCTCAGACTTGTCCAAGCGGACATCCTGGTACGCTGTCCGCGGAGTCCATCAATCCTTCGACCCCTCCGTGGTCACTGGACACCCCGCCCATATGCGGGGGTGCGCCATGTGCGTGTGCAGTCTTACCTTCGTCGATCTTGGGATCGGAGAGGTCGGCCATTGGGTATTCTCGGAGAAGGAAGGGGAGAAGGGGAGAAGCAGACGGAGGCTGGAAAAACGAAGGTCGTGGGTGTTGTCGTGGTGTTTGGGTGTAAGTACTTCAACTTGTAACCGGCAGTAGCCACCGAGTATCGACCCCATCCGGACGGCCTCGGGGAAAGCCGAGCGCTCCCTCCTGAGATGGCTAGCGGTGAACAACTGCAAGTTGGACCACCACCCTCGTTGTCCTTTGTTCCTTCTCCACGAGCCTCAAATCCTACTCGAACCATAACCGCCTACTCGATTTTGCTTGTCTTGAACTCCAGGCAGCTCAAAGTATATGCTACGATATGCGATTTGCCTCAGGAGTTGCTTTACTACCTCATCCTGTCTTGAAAGACCAAAAGCGTTGGCCCAAACGCTGCTGCAGCTGCGTGTGTCGATGTCTCCATGCGGCTTGCTTAGGGCCTATTGACTTCCGCGTGGTCAAAGTCTACGACCCTAAATCCCCCAGACTTTTCGCGGCGTTCATTCAAGACCATCCGAGTGTGGCGAAGTCCATCGTGGAACTGCGCCTTTCGGGACGCGACTTTCACCCTCTACCTGATATCAACGCTACTTTTGTGTGCGGGGGTTCCGGCTTTGGCCGGTCGGACGCGTAAAACTGCATGCGAAGCAGCGTTTCGCGCGGCAGGGAAACTGGCTGTGGTGACATAAGAAAACTAAGACGGCGCTGTGAGTATGTCGCTTACTTAGCTGTGCTGAGCTCACGTCTGACATCGGTGCATAGTCTTTGGCGCAAACTGTGGGCGGCCAAGTGCTTATCTTTTCAAGCGCGGATAGGTACTTCGCGTACATTTCAAGCTTCATAGGACTTCCGGCCGCAGAGATCGCAGTTTGGAATCCGACATCCGGCAATGTCCGAGTTTCTCGGGTATAGTCGAGTCTTATAAAGTTCGCCATCGCTCGTCATGGTCTCGCCATGACGTTCTCTCTACATATCCACCACGACATACCTATCGGCGATACCTTAGACGACTTCTTGTGTTCGTGTCTCTCTGTGCTTGACGGGAAGTCATGGATTTGTTACCGAGTACATATAGTCCTCTTTCAGTCCACTTATCCTCGTGGCTTATTTGAACGATCCCATGGCTGCTTAAGATTCAACACTTGAAGCCTCCTGGAGTCATAGAACGCCGAAGCGCATCTGCGTGATCGGCGGTGGACCATCGGGCCTCGCTGCCTTGAAGATCGTGAAGGATTCGCGACAATTCAAAGATGGCCTCTGGACAGCCGTCGCATTTGAAGCGCGAGACAAGATTGGAGGCGTTTGGTAAGTCCGTCTTCCTAATCAATAACTGTTCCCAACATTTCGAGATGGCTAATACAGTACTTGCGCATACACCCACAGGCTTCCCGCGCCGCCGACTGGCGATCCTCCGTTAACCCCGCTGTATAATTCCCTCACGACAAATCTACCCCATCCGGTCATGGCATACACCTCGTTTCCTTTCCCTCCAGGTACCGCTTTGTTTCCTCCAGCATCGGCGGTCCTGAAATACCTCGAGGACTATGCCACGCACTTCGACTTAAACCACCATATACGGCTGAACACCTCCGTGGTGTCAGCTACTCGCGACCACGAGGCGGCAAAGTGGACCGTTATCGTTCGCAATCTGCAAACATCCGCGGAGGAGACGCACGACTTCGACTATCTCATCGTGGCGAACGGGCACTATCGCGTCCCCCGTCTCCCAGCCACACCTGGGCTAGGGCAATGGCTGGAAGCCCAGAAGGCCATGCACTCGGTATACTACCGAAACCCCTCGATATTCTCGGACGCGAAGACGATTGTCGTGGTCGGAGGCGGCCCGAGCGGCCAGGACCTCGTCTCGGACCTCCTCGCCGCAGGCAAGACCGTCATCCACTCCGTCACGGGGGCAGCATGCGCAGACCTGCACGACGGCCGCCTCAAGGTGCGCGCGCGAATAGCGCGGTACGGCGACCCCGCAGCTGGCCACCTCGCCTTCGAAGACGGGTCCAACGAGACGGGGGTGGACCGCGCGGCCCTCGCGACGGGGTACAAGTTTGACTTTCCGTTCTTCTTTGCGCGTCCGTGCTCCGCCCGTCCGTGCCGCCCCCGGTCCCGCCTCTCCCTGGAGCCCTGTACAACTCGACGTACCACGCGTTCCCTCTGGCAAAACACGTCTTCCCGCTCGTCAGCGCGGACGAGTTCCCGTCGGCGACCGTCGCGTTCCTCGGCCTTCCGGTGCGCGTCGCCCCGCTCCCGCTCCTCGAGGCGCAGATGCGCGCCGTCCTGCACGTCTTCGAGCACCCAGAGGCCCTCAACCCGACGCAGGAGGCGATCGACATTGTCTCGCGGCACGAGGCGCTCCGGACGCACGTCGTTCGCGGCCTCGCATCGCCCGAGTCCGCGGCCGCAAAGGAGATCGCCGACGTCGGTGTCGACAGCGCTTCCTCCGAGTCATCCCGCTCGGACGACCGCGTCGAGCTCGCTATCGCGAGCGCATGGCACCGCTTCGACGGGCACGAGCAGTTTGAGTACCGCGACGCGCTGCATGCCTTCGCGGGCTTCCCGGGCCCGGAGCACCGCGTGCCAGGGTGGGAGGTCGAGATGTACGACGCGAAGGGGACCCTGCGCGAGGAGTGGCGAGACCTGGAACGACTTGGGGAGGCAGAGGAATGGGTCAGGGGCGTTGGCGCGGGCGAGGGGGAGAAGGGGGTCGAGGAGTGGGTGGAGCTGATGCGGAAGCTGCTGAGGAGGGCGGAGGAGAGGCATCCGGAGCGGAGTCGTCTGTGATTCCCGTAGACTGCGGGTATGACTGCGGGTACGATAATGTTGTCGTCGAAGCTGACGTTGATGCATTGATACCTTGTTGGAGGGATCGACGCTGCACAGCAGGATGTGCAATGGAGGGTCCGTTCCTCATCACGATGATATCATGCTCCGCGGTCTGATTGATGCAGTCCGTCGTGAATTTGAATCAGTACTATAGTAGGGATAGGGAAGTGCAATTGCATGCGCGAACTATACTGTATAAGAATAACACTACGAAAAAGTATGCTATCAGAGGCCTGGAATCATGATGGGACATGGTGAAACACAATTGTAAGGCAATGCCATGCAAAAAAGCAACAACATATTGTATGTCATGTATAGTGGCATGAAAGGTCACAAGTGATGGAACTTGAAGTCGAGATGCACAATATTGCAATGTTTGTTGGAGGTTGCTTGATTCGAACTTGGGTGGGTGGAGCGCTGAAGCGCCGGTCAATAGGCGCACGTGACTTGGATGAACCGACATGACCACACCTGTATAATGGTGTTTTGTTTTGCAAAACTGACACATATGGCGGTTTTATGTTCCTGGGGGAGGTGCGGACGATGCACCAGGCTTGAGTCCGAGGTGCACATATGTTCCCTTCGAGATTTCCTGCAGCAGGGTGGTCGCGGCTTGTTCTTGGGGTCCCATCCATTGGGAGAGCTGTGCAAACGACCGAGGAGCCGTTGCCACATTCTCGGGTGGGGGTCTTGACTGGGAAAACATTTTGTGCAGACTCGAAACAAGGTCATCTTGTACGCGACTAGCGAGCGCGAAGGATGTATGCCCCACCGTAGCAGATAGGGGTACTTCTACTTCCGAGTCCGTATCCGAGTCCAACTCTGCATTTCAGACTGCGTCATGGATTTGTTGTCTCGAAATAGAGGAGCCACTCACCCATATCCTCATCTGACTCCAGCTCGTCCTCTTCCTTCACAGAAGCTGTGGCCATAATTCGACCGCTCGTCCCGAAACTCTGGATGACGGGTGACGTTGGGAGGGAAGTCGGCTCGGGAGAGGTTGACGGTGTCGGCAGATGCGAAGCCTGAGTGCGCGGAGCCGAGAAAGGTGGTAATGGAGGGAGCGCGGGCATTGAGGGGGAGATTGATGACGGCTTGTCGAGGACACGCCATGAGCACCCGCAAGCCTTACAAGGCAGTGTCGAGCTCTGCTTACCTGTGGGGGTGAATGCGGCTTCCTCGCGCGCAAAAGCTTCGCGTAAGTGAGGATGTCGTACGCCTTCGCGCGATACCCGATCCGCTCGGCCCAGATGGTAGCGATCTCATCGGACGGATTAGGATCATCCGCGAGGAGGACTTCGAGGCGTTGTAGCGACTTCGGGCCCTTCGCAAGACTCGGGCACACTGCGCATCGCAAGCCAGACAACGGCTATAGTCAGTGAAGAGTCGAGACCAAACATGGCGATGAAACATACAAATTTTCACACTCTTCATGCCAAACAGCGGGGCAGTGGTGTCAAGCGGGTGACCAGCTTCATCTGTTGGGGGTCGGGCTGTCATGGCCTGTCGCTTGCGGCTGAAGTATCCTGATACATCGGCGGACTTGTAGTCCTCGCAACCTGGGATGCGTCTGATTTGTTGGGCGAGCTCGAGGCGTTGTTGCTTCGTAGGACGGTCAGTGACATGGCGGTAGAAGTCTGCGAAGGGGGGTTTTGATCAGTTCACGCTATGGAGCGACTCCGGAAAAACAAACAATAGACCAAAAAGGCAACTTATGTGATGGGTGGGCGTCGACGAAGATGGGAGGAGTATGATATGTGCAACTTAGGTACATACCACCGAGGATATCGTAAGCTGCTTGCGGGCGGCGTTTGTTGCGGCGGCCGTGGGTGGTGTTGGTGGCGGCGCTGGCACTGGTACCGGCGCGCGACAAGGGCGGTGGCACAGTGTGACTGGGGCCAGCGACCGAGGTGGGCGGGAGCGGCGTCCAGCCGGAGACTGTTGGGGGAGGGGGGTTCATGTAGGGTGGAAAGGTGGGTGTTGGCAGTGGTGGGTGTTCTTGTGAGAGGAAAAGAGGGCTCGGCAGGGGCGCACGTATTTGTAGGCAGCTATGTTAAGTACCCCCTCCTCTGAGATTTTTAGTAAAAACTGGAGAAAAAAATGAGAAAGCAACAAAGTTTGGGACTTTGAGCCCATGCCACTCCTCTTATTGATTTCAATGAGGTGGATGGCAAGACGGATGAGAAGTTCTTCCGGTCGGAAAGGAGAAGGAGCTAGGCTATTCGCGGACGATCGCGTTGATCTTCACATTCAGGGGGCCGTCAAAAACAGGGGTTAATCGAAGATAAATAAATTTGACCGTCATTGAGATTGCAGCTTGAGCACCAACTACGCTTCCTTTTTGCCTGACTTCCACTCTCTCATCCAGCCTGTCATCCCTGCTTCGACGAAAGCTCGCTGGCCTTACGACACCTATGGCGGAACTCGAACATGGCGATCCAACCCGTTGTTCGCCTCGCAACGACTCCAGGTGGATACCACGGCAACAGCAGGTCTGGGTTGCAAACATTCGTTTCTCCAGCCGAACCGCCCCGCCGCGATGAATCTGGACGAAAACCACGCAGGTCTCTCGTACCACCAATTTTCCGCCGGATCAAAACATTTCAGAGAACCTGCAGAAACACGGAAGGGCAAAACATACACGAAAGAGTTTGTAGGATGATCAACACATGACAGATCCGCGTCGTCAATGTCATATCGACGCCTCCTTTTGTTCAGAAGACCACTGCCGGCAGGCACGATGCAAGCTACCCAAGCGCAAACCACGCCGGACAAGGCAGGCCACGCACCAATTTTCATGTCAGCCGACCCCCGAAGATTGCAAAGCGTCGAGAGCTTGGGCGACGGCATGAGGGCGAAGGGCCAAGGGACTTAGAATGTGCGAGAAGGAATTTGGTGGGGCCCGAGTGCATCGAGGTGATGGGGGTTAGGCTGGCCCAGCCAGTGGCATGCCAAACGGACGGTTCGCACTCGTTGGTTCTCGAGGAGTGACTCGACTTTTTGACAGTCGGCGCTGGAAATTGGGTCCAGGTCGCTTTGTTCGGTGCGTGCCCGCTCGGCCTCTTGCCATTCGGAGCGTCAATTTCGCATCCTCGTGTCCTCGTCCGATCTTCGAATTCAGCGTTGGTTTGTTCTATTCAAGCTTCGCGGCTTCAGCGTGGAGGGCGCAGGGTCGGCAGACCTGCAGAAGAGTCAGTGCAATGCACTCGAAAGCGTCATGAGCCATACCGGTCTCACTCGCCCGTCTTCTTGCATGCGGAGCGTTCGCAGCGGCCGTGGTACGCAGCGCTGTTGCGAGGGTATTGTGAAGCTGGGAACCCCATTGCCAGCTTGCAGCGCCGATTTATCAAGGTTTCATGAGACAATGACATGTCTGGGAAGCTCATTCTCTCTATTGAGGCCGGAGAAGCTTATTGTCCCCGTTCTATTAGATAGGGGCACACAAGGGGAGGCACCGATGCGGACGATGTGAGGTGGACATACACAGCATGCTCCGCACGAGCCTACGCAGCCACGGAGGGCGACATCCCCCGCTTCCCATGTCCAACCCACTCGTTCTCTTCTCCACCTTCCACCACTATCGAGACATCCTTCTCCTAATGCTACGCCCTCCTCTCCCGGTCCTACCGACGTGTCCTTCGCGGCCTACTCGCCTGACTCCGGTTCTGGGGTCTCGAATGTGCGTTGTGCCGCCCGTCACCCCTATTTCGAGGCTAACCATTCCATCGATAGCGGCCTCGTGTCGTCTGTTGTTGTAATCCATCCCTCCCTTTCTCCCCCTCGTGCTCGCGAATTACAACCTCGGGGAAGTCAAGCCGCGCATGCGCTGCAACAGGAAGCACGTCAATCCCGCCACCATCGGGCGGCTCAAACGACGATGTGTCGGTTCCAAGACGACGGCCCAAATTGCAGCTGTGGCGATCGGTCTCATCGGCGGCCATCGCCCCAGCTGTCGGGGCTCAGCTGATGGCGTAGCGGCCGCGATAAGGGAGACGGCTCTATCGATGCGGTCGATCGGTCAGAATCGCGGCTGAACGAGGAGATTGCGACGAACCAAAGGAAGACGGCGGGGTTCGCGGTTGGTGCGATAGAGTGCATTGTCGGGCTCGGTTCTATCGGCCCGCCGGCGTACTCTATCGTGTGCTTGTTGCGGACGCAGGTGCCGTGCGTCGCATGGTCGAGGGATTTCGAGGGTTGCTCGGGATGCTGATGGATCAACGAGGATCGACAGATGCATATCAGCGGGCAAAAATATGTGAAGAGAGGAGGTATGTACCTTTCGGTCCTTTTGCCCGGGAAAGAAAACATTTTGATGAGGTTTTGAAGGTATCTCGGAGGAACTGTGCCGTGACGGGCGATATCAATGATGGCGCGCTCGTCGGGATGATGCGCCAGGCGACGAGGAACGAGATAAATGCGCGCAACGTTACGCGTGGAGGTGGAGCGGAAGGGGATGAAGGGAGGGATATAGGCGGCTTTCCTGCACACCTTTCGCAAACGAGAGATGCGGAGGAAAACATGCACTGCGAAAACATGGAACCTTCGAACATGGAGGACTTTCCGAAAGGAGGGAGCGCAAGGCCACGAAAGGCAAAAGCCGATGCCTGTACCTGACCTTGTGCACCCTCCTCTGGCTGATCCGCTCGCCTCAGCTAACAAAATATTCACTGAAGCGCCTTCAGCGCGCCCGCAAGAATGCAACCAACAACTCACCTTCCGAGACTTCAAGCTTCAAGCTTCAAGGGGGCCGCGGGAGTCCAAGCCTTCAAAGCTTCAAACTTCAAGGACAAATACGGCGCACCAGACTTCGGGCCTTCAAAAGACCGCGGCGGGACCATGCTAACACGTGGAAGCGAAGGGTCCGGCGACAAGCGAGGTACTCACCGGAGTCACCGCAGAGTAGAAGCCGGACACGAGCAAGATACCAGTGGGATGTTGTGGCCCACGTACTTCACCCCGCCGACCGGGTGGAAGCTGCAAGAGCACTCCCGTGGCGTTGCCCTGTTCAGGCTCCTCTCGGGCGTGGACACGCACAATACGAACGAGTCTTTCGACCTGCACTCAGCGAATTGTCGCCGGAATGGAAGCTTAGGGGCGGCGGCAGCACAATTTGAGGAAGATAGAGCCCGTTCAATCGCTGGGGCGATGTTTTTTAAAGTCGATTCCTGCGACAGAAATATATCAATCTATTTAAGTCCATTGGAAGAGCATGGAAGGAACCCATGACCTTTCTCGCAAGCTGTCAGCGTGATTCCTGGCTGGCAGGCAAGGGTACATACAGTAGAGGTCACGACTTACGGTCGAACGACCATTCACGCTGCTCGAGCTCGTTGAAATCTGCTGGAAGTACTAGTGGATAGTCGGCAAGGGGAGCGTGTACCACCGTTGGTGGACCTATGAAGTCGAGCGCGCGTTGATCTCACGCATCTACTGCGGGACTCTCGCGAGGGAACATCAATCAAGTTGTGGGAACAGTGGATCTGTTTGTCGACGTACAGTAAGCTCGTACGGTTCTTACCTCCGTCTCGCAGTTAAAGGACCAAGTGGATTGAACATGTTAGTTGCCGGTGGTTTGTAGCTGGCTTAGTGGGGGAGAAGTGTGGGAAAGGTGACGCAATGGTTCGGGAGAGCGCGATCGAGGGAAATGATTGAAGAACGTTGAACGCCCTCCGCAACCGCCTCGGACTCGGAGACTGCGCATCGCACGCTCAGATGCCCATCTCCGTCTTCGTTTCTGACGACGACTCGCTCGACCCGTCCTCCCCCCCTCCTCCCTCGACGCCAGGCCGCTGCTCTGCGTCGACCAGCATACCCAGCGCACGAGGGCTCCGGCGTATTCTCGAGGCGGCGGCTTGACAAGGCCGTGTGAAACCAGTCTCCACCCCAAGCCCGCGATTAGAACCAGTACTCCCTGCACCATCAGCCGGCGGGCTCGAGCAGTGGGGCCCTTCCGTTCGCTCCCTCGTCTGTCGCTTTCCCAACGACTCTCGTTCTGCGCCGGTCTCCTCCCGGCCACGACCTCGTCCTCGGTCCTCCGCTCGCAGGCAGCCCTTGACGACCAACCATGCCTCTCTCTCGCCTCTCCCCACTACCGCTCGGACGTGTGCTCCCTGCTGCGGTCGTGGTGGCGGAGCTCGCATCGTTCGCCGCGGCGTACTCGTTCAACATCGTCAGCACCCCGCGCCAGTGCGAGAGCCTTACCGTCCAGATCACCGGCTCGGGCGGACAGGCTCCGTATAGCCTGCTTATCGTCCCGTTCGGTCCTTCACCCCTCCCAAACGCCACCGAGGCGCGTCGGATAACGAACGTCCCATTCAACACGTCGACATCTGTCGAATTTCAGCTACGCTTCCCGGAGAACTCACAGTTCGTCGCAGTGGTGAGTCGTCATTTTCTCCTTCGTTTTGAGTCTCGCGTGTTTCGAACCCGAGGAGAGGGCTCTCAGTCGGTTGTATGACGGATGCGGGATGGTTCGATTGGGCGGGCGGCCATAAGGCCTTGCGCGGCATGCACAGGTGCGAGAGCATACATTCAGCGTCATCATGGGGGACCAGAGTTGGTGCGCACCACTCTAAATTGGTGGCAAAGTGGCTTATCGGTTGCTACCTTGAAACCATGGCCTTCAAATCGTGGATCCACTCGGTGGAGCAACACGGCGCCATCCTTGACTGGAGGCAGTCATGCCAACCTGAACCCGTGCTCTCGTTCGGCGGTTTTTGCTGTACCCTCTAGAAGTTGGGTCAGCACGGCGCCGGCGCCGGGGAGGTTTACACCACGGCCTTCATCTCCCGCTGCTCTCGCACCCATGTCACCCTCGTGAGTACCGCAGTCCCCATCTGATCATACGCCAGGCCCATCGGCGCCTCGTCCACTCGAACGGACCGGGTGGGATCATACCTCCCGCACGATCCTGGATGTGGTATCATGACTATATGCACCCATATACGTGCATTACCCTGCTTAACGGTATCTTGCCCCGAGACGCTACTCCGTGGCCCTATCTCCGGTGGCGTCGCGCGCAGGGATGCGAGATATTGCGGCGTGACAGCGAAAAAGACGATGTTCCGCCCCAGCCCGTAGGTCCGTCTGCGGTTTCACTCCACGATGTTCATCACCCGCTGCGCTCGCAAACTCGCATCTGGTGGCTTGTGACTACCTCATTCCGTCTGCTGATGTTGTCAGTATCATGAGGATGAGGGCACTCTACCCCCCCTGGGCCTTCATTCCCTTCACTGCGCCAGCCAGCGAGGTCTCAGTCACAGCATTCATAGACCGCAAACTCCAGCAACGTGTTAACCGCAGAGACGACGCTAACGTTCGCTTATATGCTCCCAGGTCAGCGACAGCTCGGGATTCGGTACCGGAGGAACGAGCGCGGCCGTCACCGTTTTGTCTGGACAGGATGGTTGCTTCGACTCCTCAAAATCTGTATCCCCGCTATGGTTCCTGCACACTGACCCCGATGGCATCCTCAGCAGCTGCACAACAACACGTATCTGGTGGAATGCCAGCGATCCTCAAGGGTATGCGCTTCGTACGCGAGCATGTAATTTCCTAGCTCACAGGGTTTCTTTCGACAGCACGCCGAATTTTCAGGGTGTGATCCCTGGTGGCCAGTCGTTCTCGATACCTGTGGGTGCGACATCAACACAGGTCGGTTCGGGCGTCGGTTTCAGCTGGACGCCTGATGTCCGAATAGGCACGACGTTCCTGATCGTTGGCGGTGACGACCGCGGTTTGGGCGTTGCGGGCAGCAATCTGTTCACGATTCAGCAGGGCTCCAGCTCTTGTTTGAACAGCACCTCTCCTTCCTCTACAGCCGGGTCTCCCGCTGGTGGCAGCTATCCCACCAGCACGAACGGTTCTGGAACGGGCGGTGGCAGCTCTAGGTGAGCATCGATGTTGCATAATCGCGCGCATATGTTCACTCACACCTCGCCGGGAACCAGCTCAACAAATGTCGGCGCGATTGTTGGTGGTGTGATTGGTGGCGTGGTCGGCCTGATCGCACTCGCGCTCCTCGTTCTCTTCTTCATCCGGAGGAGGCGTCATCACCAGAACAGCGGCACGAAGGAGCGCCCCGTCGACCTTCTGCAAGACGGCGACATCGACAACGACGGTCACGTCGGCGACAGCCGCCTCCCTGCATACTACCAGCCCGAGCCGTTCACCCTCCCCGCGCCAACCATTGCGTCATCCTCGCACTACGATGTTCCCTCCAGCGAGCCCGACTCCTCCCAACGCGACCGGCGACAGTCGTATCTGTCAACATCGACGTCGGAACAAGGTGCGAGCGGGTATGCCGGCGGGTTCCTGCGGATAGGGGGGTCGTCTGCCCCTTCGACGAGCGTGTCGCGCAAGAGCCCCGCCCCACCGAGCTTCCGCGCGGTGAACATCATTCAGCACGACGATGCGGGACCCGGAGAGCCGAGTCCGGAGGAGGAGCCCGAGACGATCGAGCTCCCGCCAGCATACACGAACATCAAGCCTCGCTCCGTGCCGCCACCCCCCGAGTCGACTGCTGGTGCGACTGTTGCGGGGTCGTCGAGTGCGGGCCCGAGCACCCCGTGAGCGCGTGTGCACCGTTTGTACGTGATTCTGGGTCTTCCGGGTGCGCACACGAAGTCTGTGCGTCGTGACCGCGTGGGGACGTGCAGAACTCGTGTCGGCTTCACACGCGACTGAGACTCTGGTGCAAGCGGAACTTTACAGGTGGCCTGTCGGAACCTTCTTTCGTTCTCCCCAATCCCTCCTTCGTTGACCCAGAACTGATTCCCGAATTCTCTCGGTCATTACGCACAACTGCTGCTCCTCCCACCCGTTAACCTCAACCTCCTCTTCATGCGCGAGGTTTAATGCCTGTTCTTATCATTCATCCGTATTCATGCCCTCCAAATCCGCCACCCTCCGCCTTCACCTTTTCCCCTCATCCTCTTTTCACATCAGCGTATTCTTGCGTTCCCTCGTCGTTGACTTTCCCTTCTCCCGTCCGACTCTTTTCCCTCCACTTATTATTGCACCGCGTCCTGGATTCTGTCGTCAGCACCCATTCATCCCTCCACCGTTCAAGTACTGTATGCACGGACCTTTCAATCCCGCCGATCCCCCACATCGATTGATCACCAGTTTCTTAGTCGACCGTTTGAGATCTCTCACGGATAACCAGGCCTCGTCGTGTATGTCGTGATACCTGAGGAGAGTATGTAGCTGCGGGGTACGCTGACTGTTACCTACAGCTACTTCATCATATGCGATCTGGCTTCCCGTTATTAGCCACCCGTCTGCCTATTTACTGTACGTGCCAGCCCCTGCCTCCCTATATACTATCTACGCTCACATCTTGCCTTCTCAACCCCCAACCCCCATGACGTCCGCATTGACAAATTCGTCTTTCGTCCTGCGTCGCTCCGGATCCGAATCCCAGTAACGTATGTACTTGCTCCCGGTTCCCATCTAATGCCCTCTCCTCTTTTTTTTGTTTTTCTCTCTCTCTCTTCTCTTTTTTGAATGAGTTTTACGCCCCGCATGGCTCGTCCGGGCATGCAATTTCACGCAGGGTCAGGAATATTAATGCCCCTTCCTACGCGTCTTTTTAAGAGTCCTTCTCCCCGTCGCGTGATGGACGTTAACCACGGGGTGTGAGAGCCTGTTACGCGGCTCCGAGTCTGCGGAGAGCCGTATGTATGTTGTGGATGTAGATTGTTCTTGTTCGGCCTGTTCGGGAGCTGAGCGCTTAGCACGCTGTTTCGTCACGCCAGACTTGAGACGTGGCACGCGGGTGTGTGTAGGACCTGGATTTGAGGTGCACGCGCGTGTGCGGGAATGGGAATCGTTCGTCGGGAGGTATAGGTACGGTCGCGGAGCGGAGCGGCGGTATAGACCAAGAGATATGGGGAAGAGTGAGAGTACTTAGTAGTCAGTGGAGAGAGCCTGAGAGCTCGAGAGCGTGTCAGCGGGGAGAGGGGTGCTCGGGGATGGGGATGGGGATGGAGATGGAGATGGAGATGGGGGATGAGGGTAGACTGAGATACGACAGAGAGCAAGCGTGCGAAGCCAGGTCGAGAGCGAGTAGGCCAATAACATAAAAGGTGAAAAAGGAGAGTCCGCTCCGCACACCGGCATGCTGCCGTGTTCAAGTGGGCGCGCGTTAAGGTCCATGCCATTGAAGAAGAGAAAAAGGGAGGGAGGAAAAAAAAAACAAGATCGGGGCGGGTTTTTTTTTCAGGTTCGCCGTCCCGTCACCGCCGCTTGAAGACCAGCGGTGCTCGTTCAGGGCTGCGAAAGAAGAAGGAAGGGAGCATCGTCAGTAACAGTCACCATGATGAGCGACAGCGTTCGGCCAGGCTCCCGTGCTCCCGGCGTCCGCGCGAAGCACAGAAAGACGGGAAGGGCGCAGGAGGAAAAGGAAGAGGAAGAGGACGGGACGCGTGGGGGAAGGGAGGGCGGAAAAACCAAGGGACAGAAGGACTCACTACAGCGTGACGCTGAGCTTGCTCTTGAGCAGCCGCGCGCGGCGCTGGGCGAAGGACTCGCCCGCGAAGCGCGGCTCGTCGCGCACCTCGACGCGGTAGCGCGCGACGAGGAGCGTGAGCACCGCGACGGACTCCGTCTCCGAGAACCCGCGCCCGATGCACCCGCGCGGGCCCCCGGAGAAGGGCAGGAAGCAGTCGCGCGGGTAGTCGGAGAGGAAGCGCTCGGGCTTGAACGCGTCTGGGTCGGTCCAGTACTTCGCTGGAGGAGCAGAGGAGGGGAGGGTTAGTTGGGGTGTATGTACGTATGTATACGCGCCGGCAGGACTGAGGGGCCACGCATGGGCATGGGGGAGGCAAGGATGAGGGAAGTGGGGCAGGACGTACGGTTGTTGTGGAGACCGGGGGTGTGCACGGTCACGTACGTGCCCTTGGGGACAGGGATGGTGCGCTTCTCGCCGGCGGCGTTGGTGGTGGTGAACGACGTGTCCTCCGCGCTCTGCTTCGGGATGGTGATCGCCGGCGGGAAGAGCCGGAGCGTCTCGTTGAAAACGCTGTCAGACACGAGGGCGAAGATCCAAGCAGCCGTCAGCGGATGGCGTGATTAATGTAATTGTAATGAGGGGCAAGGGAGGAGGACGTACGCCATGGAGTAGGAGAGGGTGGAGATCTCTTCGTAGGAGGGCGTGCGGCCGTCGTCGAGGGTCTTCTTGATGTTCTGGTAGAACTTCTCCTGCTCATCCTGGTAGAGCGCGAGCAGGATGAAGCTGTACGCGAGCGTGTGTGCGCTCGTCTAGCGTGCCGCGCTCAACGTGAGCCCCCAAGGTACAGGATGGGCGACGCACCTCGTAACCGGCGACCATGAAGATGAAGACGTTCCCGAGCAACCCGTTATCGGAGAGCTTCTCGCCCGACTCGGCGAGGCCCTCGTTCGCGTCGAGCAGGCTGCTGAACAGGTCGTGCCGCTCCTCCTTGATCTCGGCCGTGCGTCGCGCGACGATCATCTCCTGCATGTAGTCCTGCGCGCACGCGTTCGCATTTCCCCACCGTGTTTAGGATCAGCGCTCCCAACGCGTCCGGGAACGAGGGCGCGCACGCACGCACCTGGAGCTCGTGGGAAGCGGTGTAGAAATTGCGCATGTGGGGGGTGCCCCAGCGCAATGCCCACATGGGGAAGATGAGCTGCAGGAACAGGTTGCGCGACACGACGTGCAGCGCCTCCTGCAAGTTCGTTTCCCGTCGCGTCACGTCACGTCAGCGCGACACGCGAGGGGGCAGAGGGGTAATAGACAGGGACGGACCTTGAAGGTCATCTTGTGGCCGCCGGGGGCGACCGCCTCGTCCTTCCATGAGATCCGCTGCCCGAAGCCGGCCACGCCAATCACGAGAAGCGTGATCTACGCGCGCGTGTGGAGTCGCGTTCGCGTTCGCGTTCGATTCATTTCGATGGCGGGCGTATGTATGGATAGACGGACGACGGGGAGCTCAGCAGCTGCCAGGGATGAATGGAAAGGAGGGGAAGGGGAGATGACGCACGGGGACGGTGAGCTCCGTGATGTTGTCGACGTCGATCGCGTCCGCGGCGCCCCAGACGTTCTCGAAGAGGTCGTCCATGATCCGCACCGTCTCGTCCCACACCAGCTTGTTGTTCCTCTGCAGATCGCGCGTCCGATATCTCCGTCAGCTCCCCGTCTCCAACCACCGATTCGAAGCAAAGGGCGGCCACGAGGCAGCAACCCGTACCCCGTACCCCGTACCCCGACCCGACCCGAACAGCGGCGGGTGGGGCCTGTGCTTGCGCTCGGCGTCGGGGCGGGCACTGTGCGAAGGAGAAGCGGACGGGGACGCACCTCTGAAAACGCCGGAGCGACCAGCTTGCGCTGGCGCTTCCACTCGTCGCCCTCCGACGCGACCAGGTTGGGCCCGAACGCAAGCAGGACCTTGTATGGCCCCATCGGCTTCGGGAACCGTGAACGGGCCCCGATCACGTCCTTTCGTGCGTGCGCGTGACAGACTCTAGTGTTAGCTCGCGCAGCAGAGGGAAGAGGAGGGGGGCGCACCTTGACGACGGCGGGGTCCGCGAGGGAGAGCGTCACTTCCGGGGAGGGCAGAAGGCTGACCTGTGCGGGCCAACGCGCGCGCACACGCGAGATCATCGCTCCAACATTCGGTTTGGGAAAGAGAGAGAGGAGCGACGCACGGAGCCCATGATGTCCCACCCGGCCTCCTCGAAGTCCTTGTACTTGCGGTAGAGGTTCACCTCGGACTGCATCCCGGGCGAGATGCCGTCGACGCGGAACGGGAAAAAGACGAACCGCTCGCTGAAGAGCGTCCGGAACCCCGGCAGGTCGCTGTTGCGGTTGCGGTTGCGGTGCGCGCGCCAGGGTCAGCTCGGGGGACAACGGGGGAGGGATGGGAGAGGATGACGATGAGGCTCGGGGAGACGTACTTGACAGACGCGGCGGCGCGCCGCCAGTCGATGTACTTGCGGAGGACGAACACCGCGAGGAGCAGCACGCCGACGCGCACCACGCCTTGCGTATCCTCGAGCATCTTGTCAGGCAATATTCGTGGTTACGTCTTGCAGCGACGTGTTGCTCAGTCGGCCAGCGCAAACAAGGAAAGAAAGAGTCTGGAGAGAGACTCAGAGAGAGACCAGGAAGGGGAGCCAAGGGGAGCCACGCGAGTCGAGTTGGGAGTGGGAGTGGGAGAGAGCGTCGCGGCCACAGACACGGGCGTGGACGCGGACGATGATGGTGCGTGTCTGTGAGCGTGTGCGCGGGAGCCCGGGGAGCTCGTGCTTTATATTTTAATGGGAGGTAGTATCCCGGCGGCAGGGAGACGCACAGGCTGCAGCTCACGCCCTCCCCGAATCGCGATCGCTCCCAGTTGACAGGCAGCGAGGTGCCATTCGTAACGGCAACCGGGAACTGGGGACCACGCTACTGTAAGTAAGTAAGGGCCCTGGCTCACCGGGGACTCAGAAGGCCTGCTGCAAGGCTCTGATGTAGACGTCGACTCGGACGTCGACGTTGAATCGGGGCTCCGCGAGGCAATATGGCCCTCACCCCAGGGGCTGCTCGGCGAACAAGCTTCGGATAGAAGCGATGGAGAATGGGCTTTAATGAGAGGTGCGCAGGCGAGGATGGGAACTCGAGCCTCGAGGCCGTGCAAGGAGGACGTGCTATCAACCTTCTTTTTGCCCCGATCGCGATTTCATGTTCGGGCGCTTGTTGGGAATATGATAACAGTTCGTGGGGCTTCGCGGGTGGCAGAACTTCAAGTTGTCGGCCTCGAACCTCCTTGAACCCGTACTACGCGAGTCGAGGAGCAGGTATATATGACTCTGATCGAGCTTTCGAGGTCGGTTGGTGGACTCAACATTCGAGTACACGTAAATCGTGCTCCCCGCAGAGAAATTTTTGTCCAGATGGCGGTCGGTAGCATGTTGCCACTCGTCGGAGGGACGGAACGTCCGTGCGCCATCGCCGCAACTGCCAACTCACAGCGACCATGATGGGAGGTCTACGCACTTTGATACGCCGGGTTGACGCCGGGCCCGAGGTCTGAACTGGAGCCTGGAGGGGATCAGCTCTCCGGAATGAGGT
>JAPJYM010000021.1:0-7500 GCA_026283605.1 Ganoderma lingzhi | reverse complement strand
GAATCTTGCTAATGGGATTGAGTGGTACTCCACTTCTATCTGTTTCCGTATGGCTTCTCTCCACTGTCGGATTAACTTACTTACTGAGTAGTCTTCATCGTTGAAGAGTGCCGCATTTCGTGATTTCCATATTTCCCATACTCCTCCCATAATCAGGGACTTGTATAGGTAAGTATCACCTGTTAGTTCTTTATCGTTCTCGTCTTTTATCCGTATAGCTCCTAAGGCCCGTATTATGCCTATTGATGGTTGAATCCAATCTACTTTACTCGCTTTACACCATACTTGCTTGACTTCCTGCCATAGCCGTTTAGGGCCATCACAGTCGCATAGTAGGTGTCTATAGGTTTCTATTTCACCGCATCGACAGAACTGCCGTTCCACCAGTTTGGGTATTCTGCGGAAGTAGTCTCCGCATCGGATCCTGTTATGCATTAGCTTCCATATGAAGTCAGTTTTCTTTTTTCCCAATGGGGCTTTGGTCATTGATTTCCAGATATATTCTTCTTCTGGTTTCGTTCCTGTTACTCGTTCTATCTCTTCTTTCGCATCTTCAATGTTATACTGGGTATAAGGGGACCTGCCCCCTGGTTTACATTGTTTACTTTTCAGTATAAGTTTGTATGCTTCGTGTTGTGCTAAACTACATAGCCGTGCTCCGTTTACTTGCCATTCTTTATCAATTGCGTAACTCAGGTCCCAAGCAGTGTCCTTGGTACGCCCGCTCTCTGCCAGTTGGTCAGCTTGTTCATTTCCTTCAATGCCGGAGTGGCCTTTGACCCATTGGAACTCAGTCCATGCTGGTCGCGACTTTAACTTTGAGGCTAGTAATCGCCACTCATTACTATTCTTTATTCCTATGAAGTCTTTATTCTCCCATTCACTTAATCTCTTGATGACACCTTCAGCGTTCGTTAGTGAATCCGTCTTGATCAATAGGTTATTCGGGCCCGCAGCTTCTAACGCAGCAATGAAGGCAAGTAATTCTGCTCGCTGGTTTGTCTGCGGTCCTTCCGGTACTCTTAAGCTTCTATTCAGGGGACTAGCGTGTTCATGCCACACTCCGATTCCGGCCCTACCGTCTTTGGCAGAGCCATCTGTGAACATTGTTAGTGTTCTAGGGGCACTTATATGCCCTCGTCGGTATGCTGTCTTCCGTTCTAGGGTTCCCTTATTCTTCCTAGCTTTATACGTAGGTTGGTTTCCAAATACTCTTACGCCAAACCGCGGTTCCACGGTTAGTGTGACGTTGGGGTTAAACCGGACTGGTTCCTCTTGTATATCTGTACCTTTATACTTTTCAATACGCCTCGTAGTATGGTCGAGGTTATCTTGTCTGGGTGTAGACTTTATCGGGTTGAACTTATCTGGTAATAGTGTAAGCAAGGATGTGGCCATCCTTTTACACGCTCCCCTGTTTTCGCATTGTATATGCGTAATAGGTGTTCTTATGTAGTTGTGTAAGTCCGCTACAGTCATTATCTTATGGTTGTTTCTTAGGCACTTACTGGCTTTCTTATTCCAGTAGTAATTGTTGGTTATGGCCGGGTGATGCCATATCCACATCTTGTTCTTAGTGTTAGTGCTCAGTTTAGGCACTTCTAATTGGACATTATATTTACGCCCTATCTTTAGCATCAATCTTAGATACTTTGGTACGGTGCCTTTATCCGATGCGTACTCATTCCAGTTTTGCAGGATCCAGTCCCGCTGTGCCGTCTTGTCTACAATTGGCTTCGGTGGTATATTAACAAATAGTATCTGGTCTGCGACGTAGGCCCATATAGGTCTAATTTTGCTTGGTGCTAGGTATCGTTGTAGCCACATTATCTGGATCGCTTCATTCCGGGCTTCAATGTCAGGGATATTGAGTCCTCCTAGTTCTCGTTCCATGATTATTTCATTCCAAATCATGTATCCTTGTTTCTTATGGTTCCATAAGAAGTCTTTCATTTGTCTTGTCATTCGTCGTTCTATGTCTTTCGGCATTCCATTTACAGTCGCTAGGTACAGTGCTATTGATTGTACTAGTGCTTTTAAAATAAGTTCTTTCCCTCGTATTGAGGGTCGTGAGCTTTCCCACATTTCCATGGTACGTCTTTGTCGATCGAGGATTGTTTCCCACTGGGGATAAGCTGAGTTATTATTCCCAACCCATGACCCTAGTGTTCTCATACTCTCTCCGTCCTTAACTATTCGTATGTTGTTGTTAACTCGGTTACCTGGCTTATTATTCAGCTGTCTGTCATTACTGAAGTTTGCTCTATACTGTGGCACCCCGATAGGCAGGTATTCAGTTTTCTCGAGGTTGAACTTTGCTGTAGATGCTACACAGAAGTTCTTTAGGATCTTTTTGACCTCTCTTAGGTCGTCATCTTGGCAGAGGTACAACAGTGTATCATCCGCAAATAGCGCTACTAGTATGCGCTCTATTACTCCCTCTATCTTAAAACCCTTTAGGTTAGATGCTCGTAACGCGCAGGCTAGTGGTTCAATGGCAAGGTTGTATAGGAGGCAAGACATGGGGTCGCCTTGTCGGACTCCTCGCATAATTTCTATTGGGGCAGGAAGTACCCCATTAACCATTACTGTGGTCTTAGCCGTTTTGTACAGGCTTTTAACTAGTGTTATAAATTCTTCGGGGAAGTTCATGTGTTCGAGTACTCGCCATAAGTAGTCATGTGCTATTTTGTCGTATGCTTTCTCCTGATCTAATGCTACAATGCACCCATTTTGTTTGGTTACTTCACAGTAGTCAATCATGACTTGGGTCAGTCTTGCTGAGTCGATTATACTTCGACCCGGGCAGAAACCAGCTTGATTCATGTGTATCAGTGTATTGGCTACATTGCCTAGTCTGTGCGCCATTACCTTTGTCAATAGTTTATAGTCCGAATTCAATAGTGTTATTGGTCTATAGTTCTCTATTAGACGCCTATCTTTTTTCTTATATACCAGGCACATAACGCCTGTCGTGAATCGTTCAGCTATAACGCCTCGTGCCTTGATATCATTGAAGATTTGTGTCATTGTACCAATAATATCTAGTCTATCTATGGCTTTGCCATAATCTGTTGTTAGGTCTGGCTTATCCTTTTCCTTATCCTTCCTTTTCCTTTCCCAGTATTTCCAGAACTCATAGTGAATTCCGGTTATGCCAGGGCATTTCCCGTTGTCACTTTCTGCAAGCATATCGCGTACGTCTTGGGGGTCGATGTCTGCACCCATTTCCGTCTTCTCTTGGTTACTTAGTTTCACTGTTACTCTCCCTAACAGCCCATTTATGGCTTCATTCCTAGCAGGTGTTATTACCTGTTCTCGTTGTAGTTCTCTATGGTAGTCTGATGCAATGTTTGTCATTTTCCATGTTTCGGTAACTAGTTCCCCGTTCTTATCAAAGAGGGACCTTATTAGTTCTGGCCCTGGGGTAGCCGTTGGGGCTCTATAGTGTTTAATTCCAGGTAAGTGTTTCTGGCTTCTGAACCAGTATTTTGTCATCTTTTCAGCATTCTTTTCATAGCGTGCTCGTGTTCTTAGATGCATCATCTCTAGTCGTTCGGCTCGGATGGTGTCTACTTCCTTACTATGTTCTTCAATGGTTGCCCGCAGCATGCTGGTGTCGCATAGTGCGGCTTGCTCATTGAGTGTTTTAAGTGCCAAGTGCACTTTCCTTTGCGCTCTTCTATATTTCTTATCCATCTCTTTTAATCGCTGCTTAGTCATGGTCTGACTTAGCGTCATCAATTCATCCTGCATTGTTTGCCACAGTAGTTGTGGATCATCTTGGGTTTCGAAGGTGTCACTATCACCCAAAGACCGCTCTATTCGGTCTTGGTAGTTTGCCATTAATACGGCACTGTCTTTCACAAAGGGGCCATAGTCCAGTAAGTCTGTAGACATCTTATTTAGCCCGCCCCCTAAGAAGGGAGTTCCGGTTTTAAGTATCTCGACTGTTATCACTTTATGATCTGATATGCCTGCACCGGACACTATGTCCCAGTGCATGGTATATATGTAAGCATCTCTGTGGGCATATGCCCTATCAATTCGGGCCATACTACCCGTGTCTTTTTGCGTATATGTATACTTTGAGTCAGTTGGATTTTGTAGTCTCCAACCGTCAATAAGTTTATACCTTGTCTTTAATGCAACGAAGGCGTCCCGTAATCTGTGGTCATCTTCATGGTTAGGTGATCTATCGATCGCTTCTTCCACAAAGTTCCAGTCACCCATTATGATTGGGTTCTTAATATCTCTTATCTCGTGCATCTTTTCCTTTAATGTTCGTAAGAACTCGGTCTTATCGTTCACTTCATTGGGTGCATAGACCGTTATAATGTCTAGGTTATTACTTGTTCCCCATGTTAGTTGTAGCCGGGAGGCTCTGTTTGGTATAATCACAGTGTGATTGTAGGTGACTACTTCCGTATTCAGTTCTTTTTTGTTCAATACGAACCCTACTCCCTCCTTATTGGTATGCTCGCTATTACTTATCACTAGTATTGAGGGTATCTCTCCGTTGGCTTTCTCAGTCAATGCATCATTTAGGTGCGTCTCTTGTATTGCTAGTACTGCAATTCGCTCTTGTCTCATGAGTCTCATGACACTTTGAAGCTTGGGCTTCTTTGTCGCTGAGTTCCTTCCTCTTACATTCATAGATGCAACTTTAATTCCCTGTTTTTTGCCTATCTTCTTTCGAAGGCTTTCTCTCTCGTTATTGATTCGATATAAGTCATTGGCATTTAGTATGCCATTTCTTACTTCCGGGTCATGCGAGGGCACATTTCCGAGCTCACTCAAACCGACCACATTAGGCTCACTGCCTCTGTTAGATCGGCTATCATTGTTGAGTCTCCTTTCCATACTCCCTGACCCAGTACCGTTTGTGTGTCCGAATGCATAAGAACCATTTACCAATGTAGATCCCGTATGTGATATATTTCTCGTATTGTGACTGGTAGTAACTCAGTGTAGTGTAACGGGGGCGAGCAGTTCCCACCGTTAACAGGTTATGAGTGGCAGGCTATTCATATCGTGATAGGAGTGCTATCAGGCCGTAACCCGCGGCCGTCATCTCCAGTGGTCTCAATCCCTTGCCTGCAGGACTATAAGACCACCTGTCGTCTTGTCATAGTTACTTCCTTTATGTTTCTAGGTTTTCTGTGTATTCAATGTCATACACCGTTCTTAGCAGTCTGGTTACTTTCCTATTATGTCTCTTATAATGCCAATATAGAGTATGCTTATACTCATTCCTTATCCACTTAGTACTTCAGTTGGTACCAGAGTTCTCGAAAATTTCCTAAGTCTTTTGGAGCCTGCCCTTAAGTAGGTTGAGTATTAAAATACTCACCATCGTGTCTGTCGGCTTATTCACTCGATTGTGTGTGCCGACCAATATACAACTCTATAAAGATTATACTGGCTTTACAATGCCGCGATACTAGTCTATTCAAGTCCTACTGGGCCGTACACCCATCTACAACTCTTCCTCCTCCTCGGACTCTTCCGGCAGAGCAGTGCGGTACGCTTTTGCTGCATCCCGGACCCAGTGAGGGACAGTATCCAACCTCAGTTGCGTTTTGTACCACGGGCATGACGCCGAGAAGTGATCTCTCGACCCGCATCGTGCGCAGAGTGGACTGTCCTTCACCTTGACCGTAAGACGCGAGTTTCCCGCACGCTCCATCACAAAGTCCTTGTAGTAATCAGCCGTCGCCTCCGCCGCTTCCTCGGACAACTTGATAAGGACGAGGATCTCGCTCGATTGCTTCGTCTGGACGCCATCTTCCCGGCTTCTCCCCAAGAAGATGTCCTCGCGCCACACCTTCTTGACGTGTTTGACTTTCCCTTTCACCAAGATCCTGCTCTGCTTCTCCCGAATTGCCTGCTCGACTTGTTCGTCGAGACCGTACTTCAGCCGCACGTTCCACAGCTGGAGGACTCGCAATTGGGATGGTCGAGGTGCCACAGGTCGAAATATAAAGACAGTGCCTGTGCCCTTTTAAATTCTATCCTTCATGTAATCAATCACGATTACTCACTTTGGACCCGATTGTATACGGCCTTATACATGTCGAGGGCGTCGACAACCCGGTCGAACTTGCAGCGGACTAGTGCCCACCGGGATCCAGGGATGCGCTCGACCTGGACCTTCTCGAGTTCTTTTGGGACTGCCTCGAGCTCCTCGTCTTCTGGGTCTTGCGCTCGGAAGTACCAGTGCGCAGTCGCAATCACCGACTGCCTGATCGGTTCTAAGGATTCAACCCCATGCTGTGCGTCGGCTTCCCAGTAGGTCGCCAGAAATACCCGTTTCCTGTCTCCTAGCAATGCCAGGATACCTTCCTTGTCCCCTTTCAGGTCGCCCCAACAGTCGCCGTTATTGTCGTAGAACGGCTCCGGCCACTCCTCCGGATCCAGGACCCAGGGGTCTGCAGCTGCCGCCGCCTTTCGACGTTCCGACGCCTCTCGTCGCGCCTTCATGATCTCCGCCTTCGTCGGGGCAAATAAGAAGGGAACCGGGGCCGGCTCCTCCTTCTTGTTCGTGAGCAACGACTCCAGCTTCGATTTCTTTTTCCTTTTACGTTTCTGTTCTGATGTGGTGACCGGCATTGCTGCCGGCGTATGTGCTCTAGGAGTGGTGTTCCCGTCCTCGCGGTCGGGCGTGTGTTGCGGAGAGTGTCCGCTGGTGGAAGTGCCGTCCATGTTTGATTGCTCGAACATGGCAGAATCTGATTCTGATGCTACTGCTCTAGTATGAGCAGGTACTCATCCAAAGTTAGGTACTTAGACGTACTGTTAGAGAGACGGGGTCTCTTTGGCCCGGGGGCGCCGTCGTCGTCACCGCGACTTGGAGAGGTACTGCATTGCAGTCATTAGTTCCATTCTGACTTGTTTCGTGTGATTACTCACTTTTTGTTGGGAGCCATAGTAGTAGCAGTAAGCTGCAAGCAAGCTTATAATGGCCAAACGGCAGACGAGACGACCCAAACCCTTCCGGGCTAAGTTAGAATCTGTCTATTCCGTATACTACTACAGTCCTTAGTCCTCCATAGGAGGCAGTGGTGCACTATGTGGTTAATTACTACTAACAGATAAGCATCGACTTAACCTTTGAAACAGCCTTATTATAAGGGTAGTCGCCGGTTTATAGCATCCTTAATCTGTTCGAGCTTTGTATCAGGACGACATTCAGCTCAGCTTGCCTTCTTGGACTTCCCTAGGGTTCACGCGGTAGTCATTTGGTTTCCACGCTACTATGGTACTAGTTCTGTCAGGGCTTTAAGCTACTTCTCAGACATTGAGCCCTCGGACCACGACAAGGTCAAGTAGCGCGATGCCCCCCCGCACCGAGGGTATCTGATCGTTTTCGATCCCCTAACCTTCGTTCTTGATTAATGAAAACATCCTTGGCAAATGCTTTCGCAGTAGTTAGTCTTCAGTAAATCCAAGAATTTCACCTCTAGCAACTGAATACTAATGCCCCCAACTATCCCTATT